>OX579635.1:38683577-38862925 GCA_951230915.1 Antitrichia curtipendula
AGATGCATGCACCTAGACGTGAGTTTCTATGATTTTAGGATCTAAAGATCCACCTTTGCGGATTGTCTTGTAGTTAGACAGTTAGTTTGGAAGGATAAGGAATGATCCTGGTCTTCTCCTTTTTGATCCTTGGGCCTTTTAGGATTCCTTGGGATTAGTATTTAAGGGTTGGAAATTAGTTTCAACTCCGGGCGTTTTCATATTCTTGTTTTCCTATTCAATTTCTGCAAAGAAAGTTTGGATTTCACCTTCATGAGTATTGGTCTGAAAAGTCTTGGTCTTGTGTTGAAGAGTTAGGCAGTATTTCGACCATTGCTAGTTCAAGTAGTTTGGTAGTGAAAGCTTAAAGAAGAGGAGAATTAGTACCCGGATTCCTTCCGGATCCGCGTCCGAGAGTATTGAGGATTGGTTCTGTAAATCCTTGTGTACTCAGAGGGAATTCCATTTGCTGATGTTTCTTGGAGAGTCTTATGAGCGAGATAGCCATTCTTAGGTTAGGTGAGTCCTTGAGAGGAAGGGCAAATGCTAACTGACGTCTGAGAGGTCTTGTTGCAACCGGAAGAGAGGAACTGGAAGGTAGGAGGAATCTCCTAGTTAGTAAGGTGCCACATCTCACTGTTCGGATTGCATCCGGATGAGTTTGTCATTGTAGTAATGTGGGGATTGTAGGGGTTTCTTGAGTGACCTACTGGCGTGGATTAGTTTCCGGATTAGTTGTGAGGAAGAACTTGCGTCCCATCCTTTTCTATCCTTTTGTTATTTTCCTTTTTAGTGAAATCTTCAGTCACTCTAATCATCTGGAGGGTAGGATTTACGCGTCCTTCCTTAACATAAGAGCGGACCCCTCCGTATACAAGGCTAAACTTCTACTTTCGGTTACTAATAGTTCCGGATCCTTTTTGCTTTGGTTTGGTTTGGTTTTCCGGATCCCATTCCGGTAATTTTGAGGAATCTGTAGTTAAAGTCCTTTGGGAACGATACACGGGTCATCTTGGGTGTTTTGTCATTTAGGACACCTAAAGGTAGGATTTGTGCTTCCTTGTGCTACGACAAATCAAATTGCTCCAATATAGCTAATAAAGTTTGACTCCTTTTAGAATGTGATTTGAAATATTAGAAAGGGCCTAACATGCACAACCCCAATCAATTTATGGCTTCTCAAAATCTACTTTACAATTTTTTTAAATGAATTTCTAAAGTGATTTTTTCTCCAAGATGTAATGTATTTGAGACTTGTTTCCAGGAGCCTTTGACACTATGGAAAGTCAAGATTGCAATGACACCTTTGCGCAAAAAAATCTTGAATAGAAAAATATAATCAATCGTTTTTTAAATTGGATTTTTGATGCTAAAATTAGACTTCAAAAAAATAAAATAAAATAATATATATATATATATATATATATATATATATATATATATATATATATATATATATATATATATATATATATATCAACTTGATTAGGTTTAATTTAATTTCAAAGTATTGTCAACACCAAAATTTGGTGCCTCAAGGCATTTATGGGTTATATATCCCACTTGAAACATTTCACATTTTTGCCAAGATGCTTGATTTGAATTTTTTACTTTTATTTTAAATAATTAATGATAAATTCAAACCCTTACAATTAAATCTATAGCTTTTTTTATGACTTAGTGAAGACAAGTGGTTCTCAAGGGGTGCACTTAGTTCTATTAAAACAAACCACGTGCAAACAAGTAGTTTCTAATAAACTATAATTTCAACCTAAAATTTTGAGCATTGTTTAATAATGAATATAGATTTCTATTGCCAAAATTTCCAGCTCAAATAAAATATGAAATGATTTCTAGAAGAGGTTGAAAATGAACTAAAATGGCATTTTTTTTCAACTCAAATAACTATAGAGAATACATTTAGATGATCATTGAATCAATATTCAACTCAAAATGAGCTTTCAATACAGAGTTATTTTTAGGAATTTTTTGTTCATTTTTTAGACAATTTTTTCTTATATAATATAGAAGTGTGAAAGTTATTTTTCAGTTCTATAGGCTATCATTTTACTTCAAAAATTTATAACTAATTTTTATTAACAAATAAAAATGTCAATAATTCAAAACATAAACTTTCAAAGTAGTAAAATCTATTCATTTTTTTTTAATTTAAAATTTGAAATTTAAAATGTATATAGGGGGTCCAAAGTTTTGTTCGCACGTGGTTTCTAATGGATACTCTAAGTGACCCCCCCGAGAAATGATTTCTTTTGTAATAAAAAAAAATTATTTATAAATAGTGGAAAAATAGAATATACAAAATGATGGACCGTGAAGGTTTGATTTATAACATGTTCATAGGATTTGTCTCTACATGGTTATCCCCTAACGGACCAAACTGGGATTTTTTGCAACATAGCAATTTTGGATAGATACCTAAGAATGGAGTTTTTATTTTTTTTGGTTTGATATTTTCACACAACATTTTCCCAGGGAGTAGCTTTAAGGCCCAACAATTTTCATAACTTTTGATTACATGGTTCAAAAGTTATTGTATGACATGTAGTTTTCATTGCTAGGCGGGCAGCCTGGGCAGCTAAAAAATTCTTCAATATTTAAAAAAAAAAAAAAGTTTGAAATTATTTTCTTAGATTATATGTATTTGGAAAGCTTTGAATCATTTCATTTTGTTTAATGAGATGAAAGTTATGGGAGTTTTAGTTTGTGGGTAATTTGTGAAAAGTTATAGAATGTTTACTCTTAATAGACTTTGAAGTCTTTTATTTATCCCAATTTTTAATATTTAAAAAAAAGAATAAAAATGTTGGGTTTAGATTGTTTAATTAAACATTGCAACCATTGGAATTGACATTTTTCAATTCCATAAATAAATTGTTAACAATTTAGTACTTTGAATCATTCTCTACTTCTTTCTACTTACTATTTTTTCCTACATGTTGTACAATTTCAAATTACTTGAAAATTTTCAAGCATGTAGCCAACTTGACTTGAAGAATGAATCCAAAGAGTTACAACCATTTTTGACACTTTCATACAAATGTGGCCTTCTATTAAGTGCAACTGCCCGGATTTTCGCAGGGGTAAAAAAAGGACTTTTGTACTTTCAAACACTAATATCTTGCAATCTACACGGCAGAAATTTCTGAAATTTTTTCCACATCCTTTCAAACCAGTGAAATAAAAGATCCTAAGGTTACATTTTCCCAAAAATGTTTTTTTTCTAAAATTTGGTAGTTGTCCTAGAAATGACAATTTTGGAGCGTTTTTGGTAAAAACATGGTCAAATACCTTTAGGGGTTAATTAGTTTCCACAAATTTTAGTAGGATTGCATAGCAAATAAGGATAAAAATAACAAATTAATGTATAAGATCAGAGAAAGAATTACTTTGTAGATATCATTGAAGGAAGTATATCTAAAAGAGTCCCCGGTTCCATTGCATCTTTTCAATGCACATGCAACCAAGATTTTTGGGTTGAAATGGTATGTTTGTGTTGTTAAAGAGCACAATTGGAAAGATGATGCTTTTAAGTATTTTTATTATGCCCTTTCATTTTTGTTTTGTCTTTTCAAGTTTATCAAATTTCAAGGAGGGATTAAGTTTTTTAATTAAACCTATTCATTTAGATGTGTACTTTTCATATTACTTTTATTGTTGTGTGGCCTTTGATGTGAAATCTTGAATGAGCATTCTCTAAAGAGTCATGACTAGGTTTATAGAAATTTAAAAAAAATCTCTAATACCATTGCCATTTCTAGTGTGCGAATAACAAAAATTAAAAATTAAAATTAAATTTGGTATCCAATCATTAAGATTTTGTCTTGCACTACCCAATGACGAAATTCCAATAACATTGGCACTCTAGTTCTAAGAACATATTGTTTGAAGTAAAGAAAAGAGGCATTTTACAATCTCCTAAATAAAATCAACAAATTTTGAATTCTTTTGGATTGAAATTTTTGCCCTATAGAGATTTGAGACTTTCTTTATTATTATAATTGAATTGAGAATATATATGCCCACCCCACCCCATCAATCTTTTTTTATCAATCTTTAAAATAACATTAGTAGGAAGAGGTATGATAAGAAATGAAAAATCAAATTGATAAGAGTTCTAGGATGGAAATCCCCATAGTGATAGCATTAGGGCAAATATTCTAAATTATGTTCATTTTTATTAAAAAAATGATATATAATGAATAATATGACAATCATCATATTTTTTTTTTATAAGTTCATAATTGACTTCAAAATAGCAGTCTTCATTTTTCCACCTTACTACCTTACCTAGTGGATAAAGTTGGCAAAACATATTTCTAAAAATAAACACCTAGAAAAAAAATCATTAAAAAAAAATTGTGTAAATTTTTTTTTTTTAATTCTATTTTTAGGCACCTACTAGATTACATTTGCCAACTTCAATCAATTGTTCAATACATGATGCAAACTTTCCAACCGCGTACAAATATCAATATTGACTGAACCAAATCTCTACTTATAGATATTGATTTATTTTGTATAATGATTTTTAAAACAAATATCTTAAATCATTTTTTAAAATTTCTTTAATCCACCTAGAGTCTTGCATTTTGTATTTAGGAAAATATACCCATATTTTTCAAGGTTCAATGAATATAAATTATATCCCTGGAAAGCTAGGACATTTCCTACACTTTGATTATTTTTTAAAAACACTTTAGAAATTGATATTGTACGAAACTCACAAAATCTTTTAAAGCCCATTCCAAAGCTTTAATCTTTTGGAAGTTAACCCCGATGGATTTTTTTCCCCAAATACAAAGCTATAATTGTGCCTAGAGTTTGATAGTCCCTCCAAATTGTGGTTTCAATCATTGCCCACGGTTATAGCTCTATATCGCCAAAAATGTTTTCACTATTACAAAAAAATGAACCCATGACCACTTATTCAAACTTCTCAATCTTTCACTTGATATATTACTATTTATTTACCACTCAAGCACTCTATATTAGTTTTTAAAATTATATTTAATTTTCACAAATGAAGCCACATACTTTCTAAAAGTCTAAATTTTCTCTAGGAAACATTCATTCAACATAATGACCTTCATTCTTAGGTTATGCATCTTTGGAGCACATTGTGTGATAAAAATTGTTGTTTTTTGTATTTACCACACTTCATTAACCTAAGGGGCACACATGTCATTTTTCCATCGGTTGCAAAGTTTTAATAACTCTTTTGGAAGGGGTACACATGTCATTTTCCTACTAGTTGCAAAACTTTTACATTCAAAAATTTCAAAGAGGTGCTTGTATAGTTCTTTTTTTGAAAAAAAAGATTCAAAATTTCCATTACAAAAATCCATGAGAATTTAAATGCTAAATTATTTACAACTTCAATCCCAAACCCTAATACAAAAACACAAGAGGAAAAAAATACAAGTGAGTATAGAGACAATCTTTGATCTCTAAGTTGATGATTGTCAATCCCTATAGCATATTGCACACCAAATGATGCAATTTCTTCCATGAAATTCACACCAATTTTACTCTTAACACGCCACAACAACCGAAAAACAAAAATAAAAAAAATTCAATTTCTTCCACAAAGGCTAATTCTTCTTTGTAAAATCCCATGTAATGAAAAGCATAATGAGGATTAAAGCTTCAGTGCAAAACATCTTCATGAATTCAAAACTTGAAGCTCGATAAAGTTTAAGATCAGAAGCTCAAACCTGAAAGACTAGCTTGACCTCAACAAGAGTTTCATAATTGAGCAAGAAAAATTGCATTTTTGTTATGGACAACTGACAAGACAGATCTCCTAGAGGTGCTACTGTGAATGTGTGAGCATGAGCCTGTGAACATTCAACAGGAATTATGTGAGCATTGAGCTCAAAATTTTGAAAAAACACTAGAAAATTCAACGATATTTCTAAAAAAAATCTATCTAAAACTTTTGGTCAATTTTTATTATTTATAGTAGATTTGGGTACCTATTACCATGGACCTATTATTGTGGACCTATTGCTATGGTTATGCAAAATTTGGATGAAAATCTACTTTTCAATATTGTCCAGAATATTGGAAGTATACATTATGAAGATGAAGAACTCAATAGATGTAAAAGGCGAATGGAGATGGAAATAAGGTTGTATAGAATATTTCATCAAATTATAATATTTGTTCCAAAAAAAGATTAATGCTTCTCAAGCTAAATGTGTAATCTCTAGCTCTATTGTCTAGGTTCAAGTTTTTTGAGTTTTTCAAGAATGGAATTCAGTTTAGTTTGTTTTTTCCACTTGGATGTTTGCTTGTTTGATCACATGATTATAGATTTTCAGAGCTCTTGGGACGGATGGGAGAAGCTTCATAGACCTAAGTTTGAGTTTTTTACAAGCTTTGGATTGACAAAGATTATTTGAGAAAGGAGTGAGATTGTTGTACCAAATTTTTTAATACAATTTGCTTTGGTTCATTGAGATTCATTTGAAATGGAAAACACTTTAACACCAAATTTCATTTTTGTTGATCATTGTCCTCTTGCAATTTGGAACCTCTTCAAACTAATAGAGGGGACCAAAACTTTATTCTTGATCTGCTAGTCGTTGAACTTGTTTAGATCTCAAAAATAATAATTTGGTTGGTATAGAAATTCATTTTGTATGGAACAAACTTAGTCACACCAAATTTCATTTTCATTGATCAACGTCCTCTTGTGGCTAGGGACCTCTTGAGGGCGATGGAGGTTACCGTCTTGATTTGCTACTTGTTGAACACTGCTAGATTTTCAAGGAAAAAAAATTGGTGATTGAGATTGTTTTGAAATGGAATGAGCTTGTTCCGTTGAGATTTAGATTATTAATGATCACTCCCCTCTTGTTGCTTAGGACCTCTCCACGCCGAGGGAAACTCTTTAGTTGGGGTCTGTCATAGGGCAACTATACCAAGTGCCCCCCTTATTAGAGATGAGATGAATTTTTCATACAATTTAGCAAGTGCAATTTTATATGACCAAAGTGCAAAAATGGTTATTTATGTGTTGAACTCTAGCTCTTTCATTCAACTCTTTGAAGAGCTATTTGTATATACAAGATTTTTATTAAAAAAAATTTTAAGCTTGGATTCAATTTGACTATGTTTGTGCAAGATTTGTTTTTTTTATTACATGCTAAGTTTTTCAAGGGAACTCTCAATGCCAATGGGATCTCCTAGCCATGTAGTCAATGATAAAAAATAAACAAAATTTGTACTCTATTTCTTTCATTGAGCTCTCGGTTGTAGCATTTAATTTAGTTTTTTTATCACTTGGTTAAAGATCCAAGAACCTTGCAACACCAATGAAAGCTAAGGGCCTGGGCTCTAGTGATTTCAAAATCAAAAAACAATTTTTATTGTGATGCCATTTCAATTTCAACTCATAGTCACTCATTAGTAGAATTATTATTATTTTTAATTAATTTGCTTTAGAATTAGGGAACCTCTTGGCATTGATGAAGGCAATATAATTAAATTTTTTTTTCTAAACTTTCAATTTATATTGTGATTTACTTGTTATGGCTTAAAATTTCTTCTCTATATTATAGTGCACACAACCTAATCTCCCATACCCCCATTCATTAACAAAACAAAAAAATTAGTTCAATACTTCAACCCTAATTCTGTAGTATTCACTAAAAAATTATATGCTCATAATCTCGTAAGCCCACGCTTTCACAATCACACAACAGCAATCCTATTTCAATATTACAAGGACTTGTATGCACACTAGGAATTGAAGACAATGAAATAAATACCTGAAAGAGCCAACTATTGCAATTCCTAATCCCAAACAAATAAAGTAACTATTGACTGAGAGTACTAAAAGAATCTCAAAGAAAAGGATCAACAAGAGATTGTGATTGATTCCTACAGTCCAAAGGCCTTTTTTCCATCAAAAAACACTTAAAACTGCCATTTCTATTGCAAAGAGCTAAAAACTTCAAAAATTGTTATTTTTTGCATATCTAACCATAGGATCTTGCACTAAACTAGTATATGAATTTGTAAAAGAAATTTCAAAAACTATGACCGCGTAGAATGCAAGATATTTGCATTTAAAGTTAAGAAAACAAGTTCTTTTACACCTTGCTTGACTAGATTCTGACTTTAAATCTTCTTAACTTAAATTTTTTGCACTACTAATTTTGATTTTCTAATTTTTCATGGTAAAGAATTGAGTTGAAAATTTAAGGAAAAAAACTCATCAAAAAAGTATTTAATTTTTATTCATTCAAATTTTATTAAGTAGAAGTACATTCAAGATTGAAGGAAAAACTAAACCGTTAATAGTTCTAAGATGAAATTGAAGTACAATAATTCCAATGATGAGATTGTTCTAGCAAGAAAACTTCACCGTATCTAATAATCTTTAAAAAAAGAATTATAATATTATATTCAAAAATAAATTCTATGAATTTTTTTTTCAATAAATATGCTTAGATTGCTTAGATTGCCCCCAAAACAAGATTGTCCATGACTTTCTCATCACTAGTTCAAATAGAATGAATCGAAGCTTCAAATATAAACAAAAATATAATCTTTAAGAAAAAAAATTAACATTAAAAAAAATCATTTTTTTGTGATTTTTGTGATTTAGAGTGGCATAACTTTTGCTTCTGGACATTGACTAGAAAAAAAATTGTATTCTCCAAAAGCTAATCTGATTCTCTATCTTCCAAAAAAAATTTCAAAAATTCATGTCAAAAATTAAAATTGCATAAACCTACCTCAAATCCCAAAATTCCCCCATAGGGACTTTGGAACTTGAGGGGTTAACTCACCATTTGAAGCCTTTTCAAAGTGGGGACGGATTACTTGAGCGGCACATACTTTGCAATGAAAGTGGCTTGATGTTCGGCAGTGATGCAGTCCTTGAACTTCAATATGAAAATTTGCCTCACACAATAGTGGTAATCACAGCTTGTTCACCGTGATGGTGAACAATGAACATTGAAGTGGTTTAGGCGTAGGGTTGGCTTGCTTTCGACGGAATATTCATAGCGGAACATTGATTGTTCACTCCCAACATCCACCTCCGGAGGTGGATGTTGGGAGTGAATAATCAATGTTCCGCTAAGATTATTCCTTTGTTCTCTTAACTTTCAATTACATCCGTCCATCTCGCCATTATCCATCCTCCATTGTTCATTCTCAACATTTGAACAAAAAGGGTGGTCACGGCTTGTTCAATATTCGTCACTTCTCATTGGCTCCTCAAAGCACTTTCCATTGTTCATTGTTCACCACCACGGTGAACAAGCTGTGACTACCACTAATACTTGCCATTGTGATCAACATTACCCATGTAGAAACCACACTGCACCAAACACAGAAACATAGAAGCCAATTCGCTGAGCACCAAACCCTAATCCTTTCAATGGCCAAGATTGTCTCTTAAGACGGCGCCATCAATGGTCACACTTCTTCTCCAATAATATAGATCGACAGCCCTCAAGGGGGAGACACATTTTTTTGTACCTACATCAGCAGTCATGGATTTTTTTTAACATTGAATGCATGTGGGGTCCCTATTGGCAATGGGGCGGGGTGGGGGTGGGGGGTGGGGGGTGGGGGTGGGGGTTCAAATCTTTTCGCTTCATGGTTCATTGTCATTGTGACCTTTTACAAATTTTCATTCAAATTTTAGATGCCAATTTTGATTTTTTCTTCCCCCTCCCCACTCTGCATGAGGGATTTTTGCGCAATGCCATCATTGGTGGTCTTTATAATCGGAGGAAAGAAACGTTCTTCAATTCTTCAATAAGAAAGTATGATGAATGTAATAAGATATTTGTAACCAATATCGGAAAAAAGCCACCCATTGTTGCAATATTGTTTCAATGGGTTAACAATATAGTATTGAAAGTGTATTGTTACAATATTGAAACAATATACTTTTAATAAAAATGCAAAGCTCCCATTGCTTCAATATTGTTGCATTATTATTTGTAGTAATGCAACAATATACTTTCAATATTATACTGTTAACCCATTGAAACAATATTCCATTGAAACAATATTGCAACAATACTGAAGCAATGAGGGGTACTTTCCCGATGAAGTATTTTGTGGACCTGAATGACGGACAGGGTTGGAGTGGAACTGTGGAATAGTCCAACAAAGACCATTGACCACATACCTTGTAGCATTTAATTTGGTAACCATGGGTTTAGAATGTCAGACTGTGCAGTTGACTCAATTTGACTGTGTACAGACAATTTGGAGTAAGTTACAAACCAGCGTCTTTACTTAGTTCACATACCTTTGCCACATGAGCGACATGGGTGTCCGGCAAAAATTTACAATGGTCCATGAACGACAAGTTCATACTCTCTCCTTCGCAAAATGATTGTCCATAATTTTGTTGATATTTTTTTGAGAGAATTTCATTGACCATATTGTGAAAAACATAATTAAGAAAGGTTCCAAATTTTATATCACTAGAATCAATGAAGAACATTGCATGTGTTCACTACAACCTAGATAAAATTAGTCACAAGGAAGTAATTTTTTGAGCTACTCAAAACAACCTTAAAAAAATATGACATTCGAAGTGGACAATCATTTTGGGACAAAGGGAGTATATAATATAGAGTACTATATTTTTCTCTTTCTATTTCATAGTTTACTATGAAACAAAAATAATTAATTATAATTATGTGAATCAGTAAATCTCCGTCCTTCACTTGGATGGATATGAAGAAATGCAGTCAAAAAATGCCCTAAATTTTCCTATACTCTTATCGCAAAGAACTAAGCTAGGTAAGTTTTTTGCAATTGATGGACAAAAAAAGATACAAGGGAATGATTTTACTTTCAATTTTTCAAGGTAGACAAAATTGCAATCTTGATTAGAGTCATGAAAGCATTATCATCATAGCTCCTAAAATGAGCCTAATCTGAAAAAGCTTGCCCTATCGTAGACATTCTATTGCAAAGAATTTGGAGAGACTTGTTGAAGATCTTGACTTAGAGAATCTCCACCCAAATAGTACTTGTGTAGCAATGTTTGATAGATGGTCAAATTGGATGATAAGTGTCCCCCTCCCAAATTTGAGCTCCCTATCTTATAGTGCCAAGGATAGATACGCCAAATAAGTTAACTTTTTATTCCATTCACTTGTGAGTAGTCAATTCCCTATTTATGAAAATCACTTGATACATAGGAATGGGAGACAAGAGGTTGGAAGGCTCCTCTAATATAGATTTGAAATTATGAGGAGTTCATTACTCTAGCAGTGTTGGAGGTGGTGTTGCTCTTAGATGCTGTAATTTTTAGAGATCCACTCATATTCTTACCGTGCCCAAATTTTGAAGATTTCCTTTGGAAATTATTGGGTGAATTGTAGTGATGTCTTCCATTCAAAAAAGAAGGATATTTGCAAGACATTTCAATATATTTTTCTAGCTTCACAACTTCGGGGAAAATCTTCATATATCAAAAACAATGTTTTCATCTCTCATAGTGATTCTTGACTACTCAACACTACAATATACACACCTCTAATTAGCATTGACAAAAATGCAACACCTACATTTGGACCAAAAATTCTCACAAATTATAAGATTATTGATTGTACAAGATGTAGACAATCAAAACATGAAAGTCTATACATGAGGGCCTACTATTGGTCATTGGTACACCCGGAGACAGTACTTTGAGAATTCATAATTTATTCATACAATGTCCAAATAATGCACGCTAAAGTGCATTGAAATATTCGTTCTCTAGCCAATAAGATCTAATGAAAACAAAACTTATTCTCAAAATTTGGTAACCATCACTAGTACAAACATGGGCTGCATAGACAAAAAAAAAAGACACACAAGAAGACTGCGCATGACAAACTTGACTAATTGTAGGTCTTTAGAGCGTGTTTCTCTGGTCTACATGGTCCATGTTTCTACTAATGTCCGCTCAATTGTAATTAGTGACAATTATAGGTGCGCACACCTTAACATGGATCAATGACAATCAACCGAAGGCTGACTCGTTTACATTTAAAAAAGTGACTATTTTGGACACAAAACTACATTGGCATAGCAAGGTGCTCCAAGACCACCTTTCTAGCATTGTCGCACACATTAGGCCAACAACCAGCATAATCAATAAAGTAGGATACAACCAATTTTGTTTCCTTCTCACTTGCACGGGGAGAGGGGCACAGTCCTACTCCACGTCGTAATTTTTTACAACGCCACGACCTATCCACAAGCTCCATCCAACACATGAATCTCTCTCACTTCGTCAACCCCAGTTTCAACAATGGTGACGGTTACAGACAAGCAAGGATGAACCAGTTGATTAACAGCGACTCGGCGAGGTTGTCGAGCGACTTGCCCCGGGGGGTGGGGGTGGCTATCTCTCATTACCAATTGTTGGGTAAAGCAAGGGTGAAGGAATCTACGGCAGGGTTGTCGGGGGGCTATCCTCTACTAACTTAAAAACATAGGTTGCGCGGGGGCACAGATGTCAAGTTAAAAAAAAATGGGGCTACCGCTCAGTCGTACTTACAGGCATCTGTCATACCCCCATGGACGTGAGTCCCGAGATTATTCAGCACCAGTATGGTCGTATGGAAAACCTTGACTGAAGCTAAGGCAAGGGTAAGCTTGAGCAATGACGACAATGACGATGACGATGACGATGACGGGAGTTTCAAACTGAGGTGCGTTGTTGCTGCCTAGCTCACTACTCACTGACTGTGCTGTAAGTTCCGCAGACAGGACAGAGGGAGTGACGTGCCCCCCTTTCCTTTGAAATTTGTTTGGGAAACCTCGTTAACTTAACCGCCATCTTCAGTTTGTGTGTAAGTGAGTGCAGACAGACAGTCAGTGTCCCCACTTACTTTGGGAGCCTGACAGATGGGTCAGTTGCAAGAGGAACAGTTTGGTTGGGTTTGAGTGTGGTACAGTTAACTTAAGCTTAGGCAGCCTTGATTTAAGGCTGTGCCTGAGTGATGATCCTCAGCAGGAAGCATGCGTCCTCTTGTCCTCCTCAGCTCACACTGTGCAGCTGCCGCCCTCCTGATGTCACCGGCCTCACTGCTGTCTGTGCGCACAGGCAGGCAGGCAGGTTAAGAACCTTCCACGTCCCAGGCAACCCAAATTGGCAGGGCTCAGTTGCGCAGAGTGAAAATTAAGCCAGAAATTAAGTTTTTTTTTATTTTTTGTTTTTTGTTTTTTTTACACAAGCGTGTTGAGGAAACACACTGCGAAGGAGACTGATTTTGCACAAGGTAAGGTAGGAGGCTCTGAAATCGCTCGGGCATTAAGAACCGCCCCTATAAATGGCTCTTGAATGGAACAAAGTGATCCTTAAATTGACTGCTATAGTGCTATGAATGAATTAGAAAAAAAGGGGTCCCAACCAATCATCGGCTTTGCTTTTTCCCATCTTGCAAGTGAGCAGTTTATGGAAGACCTAGGGTCACAAATAGGGACCTATGATACATCTCCTTTGAAAATTCATAACTAATTCAATATTGCTCAAAAAAATATGAAACCACTTGTGTTAGATTCCTCATCTATTTTTCTATCTCTGGAAAATGAATTAAAAATACTACCGACCAAGGAAGCATATGAAAAAGGCAGATCAGCCCTTAGATGGGGGATTCAAGAGCCTCCTACCTTAAAGAGCCTGTCGCCGCCAAGTATCGAATCCACAACCACGCCATTTGGTTTGGGTACCTCACAACCATCACCCAATAGTTTAGGGTCATCTCGAACCAACAAAAATTAAGTTTGAGTTTTTAATTTGGGAGGAATTGGGAGTGAGTTAAGAAATGGAGGGGTTTTGCACACCCATTGTCTATCACTCATTATCCAATTTAATACGGTTACTTTTTCCACTTAGGCTCCTATGTCCCTTAATAATCACACATTTGTGAAAAAAATCTTTGTTCCCACCAAAATGAGTGTGGGACATAATGGATTAATCCTCACATGCTTAGGTCTTTAATTATTGACCTTGGTCACACTCTATTTCACAACTCAAAATGTTTCGTTTTTTTAATATTTGACCTCAATAATAAAATAAAGCTTGTCAAATTTTATTTTCTATTGTAACCTATGGTACAATTTGGAACTCACTATTGGCTCTAAAAGATCCCACTTTCTTTCTTTTTTGAAAAGTTGGACAAACTCTATGGACTACAAATTTTGAAAATTTCACTTGAATTTATGTAAGAACTTCTACTCATCATACTCTACATGTGAAGTTTTTTTTACATTATTCTAATAAGTATTTCAAAAATAATAAGTTTTTGTTCAGTTTTCTATGTCAAAGTAGGTAACTAAACACACATTTTAGAAAAAGACCAATTACTTTTATTGGATTGATTGGTACCTATACAAAAATCTTTGAACCATTATATTCAAAATTAATGAGATGAAAATTAAAAGGGGTTTTATTTTGCAAGCAATCAAGATAGAACACCATATGTATTAATTTTTAGCTCATTTTTGAACCCCTTAAGTTTTTAAACTATGTATTCATCAAAAATACTCCAAAAATGCCATTTCTAGTACAAATTCCAAATTCTGGAATTTTTTTTAATTTTTGAACATATATAACCGTAGGATCTTGTAGTACTCTAGTTTGAGATGTGGAAAAAATATCATAAATTTCCATTGTGTAGATTGCAAGATATTAGCATTTGATGTTACAAAAATCCTTTCTTTGGTCCTACAAAAACACAGGCACCTACACTTTACAAGGTCACATTTGTATGAAAAAATGTCCAAAATGTTGGTGCTTCATTGGATTCATTCTTTGAGGCAATTTGGTTGCATGCTAAAAAAATCAGATCATTTGGAATTGCACAACATATAAGAAAAA
Source organism: Antitrichia curtipendula (assembly GCA_951230915.1). Lineage (NCBI taxonomy): Eukaryota > Viridiplantae > Streptophyta > Bryopsida > Hypnales > Leucodontaceae > Antitrichia > Antitrichia curtipendula. The sequence goes on from OX579635.1 coordinate 38,698,438, forward strand.
AATAGTAAGTAGAAAGAAGTAGAAAATGGTTTAAAATATAAAATTGTTAAGAATTTAGTAATATAATTGAAAATTGCCAATGGTTGCAATGTTGTAATGAACAATTTACATCCTATGATTTTTATTTATTTTTAAATTATTGAAAATTGAGTTAAATAAAGGATTTCAAAGTTTATTTTAGAATAAAAATTGCATAATTGCTTGCAAACTTAACCCTTAAACGACGGGCTCTTAACCGTGGAAATCATCTGTTTTGACATCGTGTGAGTTGTTGGATTAAAATAATGCAAAAGCACTCACTGGAAGACAAACTATTGTAGGTGATCTTTCCTTTTTATACAAAATCAAGAGGATGAATAGTTGCACTTTTGTCCTACAAGAAGAGATTATTTGTCATTCATTGGCCAAAAAACGTTCTCGGTGGCGTTTACGGGTTAAACTCCTCCCAACTTTCATCTCATTAATCAAAATGGAATGATTCAAAACTTTTCATATATATATATATATGTATGTATGTCTAGAAAAAAAAATTCAAATTTTGTTTCTATGAAAAGGGATTTAAAAAAAAATTGAATTACCCATGTTGCTTGTAGATCGTTGAAAATTATATATCACACAATATGTTTTTAACCATCTAATCAAAATTTATGAAAGTTGTTGGGCATTAAATCTACTCCTTGGACATATGTTTTTTGTGAAAGTTTCAAAGAAAAAAAAAATTCTATTTGTAGTGAGCTGCCCAAAATCACTATGTTGCTAAATAATGCAATTTAAAAGTTTAGGGGTTAAAATTTCCAAATAAAAGCAAAACATAGGACTTGTATCACTTACTAAGATATGTGCACCTAATATTATTGTAACTAATTGCAACTAAGCATGAGTACTATTATTAAACAATTTTTTTTATTAGACCTTATTAGTACATAAAAGGAGATTTTGTTGTATTTTAATACACATTATTTGGAAATTATATGAATAAGCTATGAATTTTCAAAGTACAATATCTAAGTGTGACCAAAATCAACAATAGGCTCTTATAGGCTTTTATCTTTTGAAATCAATCAATGTCTACAAAAAATTAAGATTTTGGTTCCAAATGTAAAAATCGCATTTTGGACAATGTTGTATATACTTAAAAACATTTTGACTACTGGGATTCATTATCCTTAATATCTTATTGAAGTTATTAGCAATTTAGCTTTTTCATTCATCATGTATCACATTCTACTATATGATTTATTAAAAATGAATATGAAATGGGCCATTATGCCTCCATATGCCTCTTTGGTCACTATATATAGTTGAATGAAAACTACATTTTTATATTTTGCATGCTTGAAGTCATTTGGTTAGTATGGACCACAAAATTTCTACATCTTTGGTAAATTTTTTGTATTTTCAACATGTTTTGTAATCAAAAGCAAAGAAAATTTATGTAGATTTCAACTAAACTAATTTTTTTTTTCTGATGATGTGTCATGGGAATGAAAAGTACCATAGTATAAATTATTATCCTCTAATTCATTCTATGATTTTGGAACTTCAATAGTTTATGGCTATGTCCCGTTATCTTTGATGAGTAAGACATCACTTGTAAACTAGTAAATGGTCTTCTTCTTCAGTTAGTTTTTACATGAATAAAATACCTTGACTAACATGTACTCCGATGACATTCTAATGACATTGTTGAATTAAACCCTAAAGGATTGAAGAATGTTTTTTTGGCAACATACTAAGAAAAAAAATATTCACCATTTTTTTTTGGAATTATTTTGGATGTGGAGATAAGGAGTACCTTGCCAAAAAAACTTCAATTGGATTTGCCCACAAAGAGTTATGAAAGAATTTCTTTTTAATAGACGGGTCAATATGGGTAGCATAAATTACAACGGAACAAAATTTTCATTACAATACCTGGAGAAGTAGGATAGGCCTAGGATAGATTTTGGGCTGTCTTTTTTGGGGGACCGGAAATTCAAGAGAGTATAAAGAGGAGGTGGCAAGGAGACAATTGCTTCAGAAAACATAAAATTACAAACTTCAACATTATATTAAAAATAATTAAAGTATTTGCCAACAACCTCATAGAGTTTCAGAAGCCATTTTAAGGTAGGTGGCTCTAAAAGTGACTTCTAACACAGAGGTACATTTTACTTTCTTCAATGTACCAACATGGTACATTTCAGGAGGGGTTTGCTTTTAAAAACCATTACGTTTCAGCTTCATAAATTAGTATCTAATTCCAAGAAGTTTCAAAAAATATGAAACGACTTGAATTAGATGTCAATTCCATTTTTCTTCCTAGTATGATTTATTGAAAATTGTTTTAAGGAGTTCAGCTTCCCTGAAAAATGGAATCAGCTCTTGAAGGGTTGCACTAAGCGCCTCCTACCTTACTTATAAATCGTAAACAGTGGCCCGAATTGAGATGAGACAATCTATTTATACAAGAGGGATGATAGGAGGTTAAACAACCCATGTGGGATATATAATGGTAGGAGCTCTACAACTTATAGATAAGTCAAATGTAGGAATTGTGTTCAAAGTATAATTTCAGACTTCATTTAAGCATAGAAAAATTATTTTTTTCAAAATACTTTGTACTACATTTATGTGAAAAATAAATTTAAATTTCATCTGCAAAAATCCGTTTGAGATTTAAAGCCTCCAATCAAAAGTTATGGACAAAATTCAGAAAAGGTGTTTGAAATGTCAAAGAAAATGTCTCTTCCAATCCTTCTTTGAACTTTGTCCATAACTTTTGATTGGAGGCTCTAAATCTCAAAAGGATTTTTTCAAATGAAACTTAGATTGATTTTCCACATTAACTTAGTTCAAAGTTTTTTGAAAAAAGTCAATATTTTATGCCTAAATGAGGTCTGAAATTCTACTTTTAATACAATTTCTGTTTTTGACTTAACTAAAAGTGGTTGAGCTCCTACTAATTCTAATTTACATATCCCACATGGATTGTCTTACCTCCTACTACCTCATATGAATATAAAGAACTTGTCTCTCATTCATTCATGCGCAAATTAAATATCTTGTGAAGCTATGTCAGGTGGAGTCTAATTATTATGAATTATTTGAATTTAAAGTTGAATTTAAAAAAATATATTCTATAGACTAGGGAACATCTTCATGCAAAAGGGAACGTGGGTGTTCAGAGGGCATGGCACGTGATAAACTTATGCAATGTCAGTGATCCTTGATGAGTCACGCATAGCAAACCTTGACCCGGCCTCCTGCCCAATTGCCCTTGAGTTTAGCTTGGATGTTTCAGATCTTAAATTGATCAAGCTTGCTAAAGCCATAAATTTTGGGTGATTTTTTTGCCTATCTTTTAGGGCTAAAAATCCACCTTGATCATTTTGAAGAGATTATTGTATAAGCAAGCTAAAAAATTGTTGAAAAAATGACTATGTATGAGAGTTTTATTGAAACTAGTTCCTTATTGGAATTTTTGGTACATGTTTTCTAATTTGAAATGTTATGAATTTTTTTTTGAACGCGTGTCCAATTTTGTCACAAAAATAAATAAAAATTAAAGCAAATTAGTAAAATTAACTTATGCAAATTGTAGAAGCCTTCCCAAATCACAACATCCCAAGATTTGAATGCCTCCAAAAAACATTTCTTCCAACTTCAAACACTATAATCTCGCAATTTGTGCGGTTAAAACCTCCCATTTTAAAAACTATAACGTAATGAAGTAATCTACCAATAGATCTTATGGCAAGATGCAACAAGATTTCATTTGCTATTTTTTGGAGGGCCCTTGCCATCAAAACAACCCATTTTGACTAATTTTTTTTTTGTGAAACATAGTGAAAAAACTTTAGGGGTTAAAATAACTTCACCTAAATGTGACCAAATAAGCAATGCAACGTGTCTCTCATTATTATATTGAATTAATTTTTCTTAGGGGTCTTATTGATAGTCAAATGGGCATTCTAGGTTCTCTTAGAATGCATATTTTGGACACTGTATGAACAAACTAAGAATTTTCAAAGTGCTGAAAAATGAACATCTCTACTAGGCTCTCATGAATAGTGAATACATTTTAGGCAAGAAAGAATATGTAGGGATCATTACATAAAGGGGTTGCAATTAGGTGCTGTTTGTTACCTCACCTTATGTTATGCCATCATTGCGCATGCTCCACGTGTATTGAATTGATTTTCAATTATGAGGCCCAGGAGAATTTTTTTTGGATGCAGACAATCCAGTACTAGACAATTCCAGTCCCATTTCTCCAAAAAATTCCAATGTGCCATTCTTTTTTCTTATAAGCAAAAAAAAAAAAAGGAATTTTAAAATCCAAATTCAAATGATTTCTGAATGATGGCAATGGAAAGTTGGGTTACCAAGGAGCAGCTGGACCACCCCATTTTCACAGTTTTGAGGTTCCCAATAGAACCCTTGGATGCCTAGAATCAGCATCTCCAGGCCTAAATTATTATTATTATTATTTTCATTTTTTGAGACAAATGAAACGAAATTCCATTGCCAAAAGATAAGATCCAGGCCTAAATTTAGACAACCAAATTTGTAGGCGCTGGGAGCATTATCAAATGCAATTTTTCTGCCACTCTTCCACTACTTTTGATTGTTTTTATTCAGTGTTTTCTCAATTCCCAAGAGGCCAGGCCGTCCTTCTGAACGCACTCCCATCACTAATGATCCCTTGTTTTTGAAAGGTGTGCAGGAAGCTTAAATATATTGGATTTTCTCCCATAAGGTAAAGCGACCATTTAAGGGCTGGTCCGCCTTTTTCACAAGCTTTCATGGAAAAAAATAAATTTAGATCATTTTTCAGAGGAAGGAAAATAGATGTGGAACCTAACACAAGTGGTTTTGTATTTTTTCAAGCATTTCTGAATTACTTATAAATTTTTAAAGATTCAAGGCATAGGCACCTATTTCTGAACATAGGTCTTCCAAAATCTGTCCACTTGCAACTTGTAAAGAGATGTGCAAAATCAAAGACAATGACTGGCTCATACAATAGGAAAACAATTTTACCTCAATGCATTCAATTGCTAAACTAGTCCATTTTTAATCCCTAAAGATTTTAGACTATGTTTTTACCAAAACGCTCCAAAACTGCCATTTCTAGGACAAGTACCAATTTATTCATTTTTGAACTTTTTTGAACACATGTAACCGTAGAATCTTGTAGTAAACTAGTTTAAGAACATGTGGAAAAAATTTCAGGAACTTCCACTATGTAGATTGCAAGATTTCCGCATTTGAATTGGGAAAAAAACTTTTTTTGGCCCTGCGAAAACCGGGCAGCTGCACTTCAGATGGTCACATGTGTATGAAAAACTGCCCGAAATGGTGGTTACTCTTTGGATTCATTCTTGAAGGCAAGCTAGCAACATGCTTGAAAATTTTCAGATCATTTGGAATTTTACAACATATAGCAAAAAATAGTAAGTAGAAAGAAGTAGAAAATGATTCAAAACACTAAATTGTTAACAATTTATTCATGAAATTGAAAAATCCCAATCCCAACGGTTGTAATGTTGTAGTAAATAGTCTACACCTAATATTTTTATTTTTTTTCAAAAATATTTAAACTTGAATTAAATAAAGGGCTTCAAGGTTTATCTTAGAGTAGAGATTCCACAACTACCCGCAAACTACCCACAAACTTAAACTCCCATAACTTTTATCTCATTAATCCAAATGGAATTATTCAAAGCTTTCCATGTATATAAAGATCTAGAGAATCAATTTCAATTATTAATTTTAAATAAAAATGGATTTTCAAGAAGTTTTTTTTGCTGCCCGAGCTGTCTGCCGAGCAATGAAAACAACAATCATACCATAACTTTTTAACCATGTAGTCAAAAGTTATGAAAATTATTGGGCCTTAAAGCTACTCCTTGGGCACATATTGTGTGAAAATTTCAAAGGAAAAAACCTGAAACTCCATTTGTAGTGAGTTGCCCAAAATTGCTATGTTGCCAAAAAATGCAGTTTAGTGCTTTAGGGGTTAAGGATCACACCATCTCCATTTTCCACCTAAAAATAGGGATGGTTTGAAGAAGATGGGTGCTTTTAGAGCACACTACCTTACCACCAAAATGCAGTGGCAATCAACTGTACAATGAGGAAGCCTATTCTTGTTATTTGTATTGATCAATTTCCATTGATCCATTTTGAGTTACACAATTTACTATGTTAAGAAAGATTTGGTGAATTCTAGGTTCAAGCTTGGATGGAGCAGGCAGAAAGTTGTTAAAAAAAACAATCAAATTTCCTATAGGCTTGTTGATGACCTTTGGACAAAGTCAATTTTAGGCAGTAAATTGCCAAAAACATTTATATTGGTGTGTAGGGCTTGAAGTTGTAGGAAAACTTTAGTGATGGTAGGAACTTGCCACTTATAAGCCTAGTTCTTGTAATTTTCTTTTCACTTCCTTTCTAACACATCATTAGCACAATCATGCAAAATATTGGGTGGGTTTTTCATAAGGTATGAGCACCCATTAACCTCTAAAGTCCACCTAAGGCCTTTTTTATTACTCAAAACCGACTAAAGATTACCATTTTCAATGCAAACAACAAAATTTTAAAGCACTCATTCCTTTGCATATCCAACTGTAAGATCTTGCACTAGGCTAATATAAGGGAATTTGCGGGAGAAATTTCAAAAACTTTGAACGTATTGATCATAAGATATGAGTATTTAAAGCGGAGAAAATAAGATTTTTTTGTTCCTAGTTTGATTAGATTATAAAGCTTTGGATCCTCTCAACTTAAATTTTTTATACTACAACTTGTAAATTAAATTCTTTTTATGTTGAAGAATTGAGGTGAGATTTAAAAAAAAAAAATTCACCCCCCTTCTATTTTCAGTCTTTAAGAAATTCTTAAGTTGAAGCATGTATAAGATAGAATAAGAACTCAATTGTTAATAGCTCTAAGATGGAATTGAAACATACTAATTCCAATGGTGAGATTGTTCTAAAAAGAAAACTAAACCACGTGCATTTAATTTTTAATTTTTTTAATTTATTAAAATTGAATTCAAAAGCAAATCCAATATATTATTTTCTCAAAATTGTCTGCAAAACAAGAAGCTCATAACTTTCATATCACTTATCCAAATGGAGTGAATCAAATCTTTCCACATAGACAAAAGTATAATCTATAAGAAACTAAAAATTATAAACTATTTCAATTTTTTGTAGATATTTTTTATTGCCTACTTTCACCTCGTTTGGCTCATTGTGGCACAACTTTTTTTTTGTGCACTGATTGAAATAAAAATGACATTCCCATAAATCTAGTTAATTTTCCTATATTGAAAAAAAGTTTAAAAAAATTTAGCCAAAAATTGAGATTAATTTTCAAAAGTTTCCTAAGGGAATTTTAAGACTTTAGGAGATAAGGTAAAAAGGCTCAAATTTGTTTATGTAAACTTAGGTGTATAGAGCTCCCTAATTCCAATTAGGGGTGATATCAAATTATAGAATAATAAAAATTAAAAATTAAAAAAAAAAATTAAAAATTTGTAGAGAGTTTTTGTAGTTTTGTGAATTTTTAAAGTCAATAGCTTAAAGTGTTCTAAAGGTCCATATTTGAAGTGCCTTTAATCCCTCAACGCACAAGGGGCTCAAAAGTAGCCTCTCATAGTTTGGAAGTCCAATTCAAAGTGATGTGACTTTTGCATCCAATGTCCAAATTCAAAAAAACTTTTTGGGAAAGTTGCGCATACTAGTCTACTTTATGTGAAGAAATTTTCAGACCAATAAAAGATGAATTGAGTTTGTGACAGCCGTTCAAAATTCACAGGTTCAATTTGATTTTAGCACATTGCATTGTCATGGCTGCAACTTCGGGGGCTTGTATCTCCTTCATCCAATGGTTGTTTTCAATAAAATTTGTTGTATTTTGTTCCTTTGGACATCTAATTAATGTGGTAAAATTTTCATGGCAAGCCAAGTTGTTTTGAATGTTTGGGAGCAATTCGAAGTTCAAAACCCTAACATTTTTTGGTTAGTGTGAACTTCGGTGGCTTGTTACTTTTTCATACTGTGTCCGTTTTCATTTATTTATTTATGAAAGTTGTGCATACTTGTCTAGTTTCTGTGGCTAAAATTTTGTATCAATGAAAGAACTATCGAGTGACTGAGAAGCATTTTAGTAGAAGTAGGTTCAGCCTTAGATGTGTTTTTTGCACCCTTTCTTGCTATTTTTTCTTACATTTCAAAGTCATTTTACAAACACAATGATTTAATTTAATGAGTTTTTTTTCACCAATGTGTTTGTGTTTATTTCAAACCACTTTCTAGTGTAAAGTTTTTTCATTTGAGTAGGTTTAGAAATCAAATTTCACCTCCCAATGTGTTTTAAGGAAAATTTCAGTATCTTTTTTCAACATTAAAACATTCTAATCTTGCAATCTATGAGGTCAAATGACTCCAAATTTGATCCACGTCATCTACAATATGCACACTACAAGATTGTACGGTTGAGATTTTGATACCTTCATGACATGTAGACTTATAAGGCTTGAAAAGCAATGATGTTTTTAAGCCCAAAATAGCCGTGGGCCTTGAGGGGTTAACAAGATCCAAAACCTTTCATTGAAAGCTCTAAACCATATAGCGTCATATATGAAGCACATGCATTTCTAAAAATGGTTAGTGTCATATTAAATTTTTTAACACAAACTACCCTTAGACAATTGTCCAACTTCTAATTTGGTCCTTAACAATGTGACTTACTTTAGGGCTTATTATTTGAAGACTCATTAATAGTGACTTTGCGAAGAATGGACACCACACAAATAGTGTGAAGGGATGCATAATACAAGAGTGCCACATAATGTTGTGAATGGAACAATGAAGCCCCCAAACCAGTTGCATAAACTATAAGCAATTGTGGCTCACCACAACAATGAATATACACCTTTTTCGAGACCTTCCTTGTTCATGACATTTAGTTCATACCTTTGTTGTATACAAGCCTTTAGTAATCTATAATCTTTGACTTTCTAGAACTCTCCCTTTGAATGGTACGATACAATTCTCTTGGAATTCCATTTGGAGTTTGTACTTATGAGAATCTCTCCACAAATTTGTCTCATTCGCACAAAGTTCTAGATCAAGCACATTGTTTGAAATTATATGCTTCAAGTGTCCACTTCTGGCTCCACTAAGAGCCCAAAGGTCAGTGTACCTACAATCATCTAGGAAGCATTTGAACATACTTCACATTATTAAATTGTCTAAATTTCGTTTGGCTCTTCGTAGGGAGCCAAAAGGGTATTTTGAGATTCCCATTGCTTGCATTTTGGGGACAACGTATGAACAAACCATGAATTTTCAGAGAGCTAAAAAAACTAAAAAATAAGCGTACCAAAATTGACACTTAGGTTATTATTGTCACAGGGTTTAAATTTAGGCAATTGCCAGGTCTAAATTAGGTGCAGTTACCTCACTCAATTTGAAAGGAAATTAAACAAGCGATAGCAACTACTGAACTGTAAGCAGGCACTTTCTAGTTCTCGACAGCACATCACAGCATAAGAAAGTAGCCAAAGTGAGAGCTTTGCTATTACCAGCTCAGAGATAATCTCCTCGTAAAAACTCAAGGATGGCTGCATATTAACGCCAATTCTCAATCCGCAGCACACCTTCGTAGAATCAATGTCTAGACAGATACAATTCTCCAACTACAATATTAAGATCCTCTATTTCGTCCGAAACAGAAATACTCTGCTATCACCCAGACTCGCTACAAGGTCCCATGCCCATCCCTCCCTCTCTTTCCGTGCTCCAGTCTCCTCAATCTAATACAATACAGAGCACCACCAGTGCGCAGCGAAAGAAAACCCACACTACCGAAGGCAAAATCATCAGTTCTCCCACTTGCAGCAGCTTCAGACCTCCCAAACCTGGTCCTACGACAATCCTATGTCAATCGTATTATTGGCCAATACATGCAACTGACTGACTCTCCCCCGCTACCCAGCTTCAGATGCATGCAACCACCTCTGCTCTGCCCCCGAATCAGTCTCTACAAAAATTTGCAGAAAATCCAGAAAGTGCGCGCAAGCCAGGAACGCCAGCCACCAATTATCTTGAAGCTCGCTCACTACTGGGAGGACTGACCACCAAAGCCAAAACGGCAGTTGATCAGAGACCTCAAAATCGGCACAATCCCTATCAGGACCATCTGCAGCTGCTCCGAGCTGCTCGCCCTGATCGACACTTGTCCTGAACCCCTGTTGTTCAAGTTTGCTCTTCCCACCATCATCGTCTTCCCCACCATGAACTGAGACTGCAAGTTCCCACCAATGGCCAGATCACCATGCCAGTCCATCACCGATAGCCCCAAGGTCGACAGCGTGCGGCTTAGAGGATACTCCTTCCCTCTCAGCGTCGCCTCCAGGCTTCCACCGAACGCCTTGTCTCCCTTTCCTGTCAACACCCCACCATTCACCACCATCTTTATCCTCTTTCCGATCAGAATCCTGTCCTCCAGCTTCAGCCCCGCCGCAATCGTATCATTCAACACTGTGCACGTCAGTCCTGCGGTCGTCTTGTTCCTCTTGAAGTTGTTGAAACGCGTCTCCGCTCGCAACGTGTACGCCAGGTCCTTGCCGATGGTTTGGACGTCAAACCCGGTCAGTGTCACCTTGCCTTCTCCGTGCTTCAAAGACGCCGCGGCTTCGAAGTTCACCTGCGCTTCCTTCTTGTCTTTGGTCACTTGGCCTGAAATGGACGCAGGGACTTTGTCCTTCACGATGAACAGTTTCTCTACGTTGAAACCGTCATAGCCTGCATCGTGGTCCCAGCCGTGGGTCTCCAGAACGGGGCGCACCAGCCACTGGTTGGCAGTTTCCAAGTATCGGTACCTGCGCATGGAGACAGCACGATAAGAAACATGCACCAGAGGGGTTAAAGGATGATAAAGACTCGGAGGTTTCGAGTTCAGTACCTGTGTGTGGGGTTGTCAGAGTCAAATGACGGAGGTAAAGCCATGTCGGGCATAGGAACAGGCACTGCAGCAGCTTTTCCAGCTTCATCATCCAAGTCATCACCCGGTTGAGACAGCTCCTCCTTGGACATCTGTGCAGCACGCTTCTTCATCTCCTTCCTTCTACGCATCTCCTCCCTGTACTGCTTCTTTTGGAACAATCTCTCCCGGTCAGCAATCTCATCCATGTAGTCTTGTCTTTGCTCTTTGTCAAGCTCCTCCAACTCTTCTTTGGACAAAGGCCTGCAACATTATATTGCGTGATAAGTACATGTCAATGCCATACGAGTTGCTCATCAACATAATGACCAACACGATAAGATTACGAACCACACACTCATAGTACACAGGGAAGAGAGTTCCCCAATGATAGGCCACTTTAGATTGCACAGGTCGAAACCACAATCTTCAGATAAACCACCTTAAAAATTGAACCAACGTCATGTACTTGGGGTGGAAAAACAAGCTCCAAATAATCCATTTACATTTATGACGCCTTATATGAGGCATTTGAGGTTGAAGCCTTGTTATCTCAAATATTTTTAGCAAGCCAAAATAGGAGCCATGCAAGCGCCACCTCTTTACGCTCATTCTGGATACTTGGACTAGTGTAAATTCGGCATTGAACAAAAGAAGGTAAATCCAATGAAAGATGATTAATTGCACCAAACTAAATGCAGGGTATCTTCTTATCTGAAGCTTGTTGCTTCGACCTGTGCAATCTAAAGTGGCCCTAAGAGTCATACAAGCAGACCAGAAACTTATTGAATGGCAAAACTCAGGGATACAACACTACCTGAAAGGGGGAAGTTCATCGTAGTCATCAGCATCTGAGTCTTCTTCCTCCTCATCGTCATCTGACTCATCCGATTCTCCCAGTTGTTCATCAGGCAGCTTCAACTGAGCTCGGGATTGCAGCAAAGACGAGAGTAAAAACGGCAGAGGTGGCACCCGAGAACGCTGCCCAAATGGCCTTCCAGGAGTGGCTGTTTCCTGAAGCTTTAAGAGAGAGTTGGCCTCTGCCAGTATCTTCGAGGCGAAACAAAGCAACAGCAGTTGCGGTTTCCAGATCTGCCCGTTGGGCAGAACCCTCTGCCCAACGCGATTGGTTCGGCAAGCAGGATGATTCTCCACTAATGACACAGGGTTCATCAACCTCATGTCTCCAGCAGCTTGTCGAATGGTCTGTTGCACAACGTGGGACCTCTGGGCCACAAACATTTCGTAACTCAGAGGAACTCCGTTGGGACCATCGGGAGGAGCTGAAGAAGCGTGCGTCAACACCACAATGGCATTGAACCACACTGCAGCTCCAAACAGGTCCGTGATGGTGCGCAACAAAGGCAGGTCACCATAGTCACGACTCTGCATGTCCAGACGATCGAAGTACAAAACGATGTCCGGAGAGGCCTTCTTGATGTGCTTCTTGACTTGTCCCATAATACGCTCATTGTGCTGTTGGTCTGCCACTGAAGGCAGCAACCCAGGAGTGTCTATCACCCTCACCTGGAATAGCACAGTGAAACGTGAAGCATGAGTTCTTATAACAAGGCGCCAAAGATACAGTCTATACAATCGTCACAGCCAACGAACACGCACGTTTAAGGTTATCATCGTTACGATTAGGGGTATCATCACTAGCAGAAACCACCCCAAGAGCTGTTCTAGAAAACCTAGCCACATTGTAACGCGGCTAAGGTTTCTAGAATGCCGCTAGGGGTGGATTATCTGATAGTGAAGATAACCATAAACTTGTGGTCAAAAGGAAGTGGTATACTACATATGAAAACGACAATTCCCATGACAAACTCTGGCTAATCCATTAGGCAGAATGAAGTCCCAAATCCATAAATACTCAAATATATATATATATATATATATATATATAACATACCTTGATACCGTGCACAGTTCCAACAATCTCCTGAACTTTGTTGGTGGACGGCTTGAAGGCACTTGTCAACGACTTGCGGTCGTCAAAGATGGAGTTGATGGTTGCACTTTTCCCAACGCCAGTCTTTCCTAGAACAAGAATAGTGCATGCAAAGTCCAGCTCCTCCTCTTGATTAACTGCCTCCTGCTCCGCCGCCAGGGCATTGGCGCGGTCGAAGCTGAAAGCTCCCGTGCGGTTCGGGGCATTGCCGCCTCTCAAGGACTCGGCCAAGCCCAGTCGGTACAAAACTTGCGCTACAACGACGTTCTGGGGAGATTGGCCCAGGCGGTGCGCCAGCCTCAGGAACTTCACCCTGATGTTCTGGAGCTTCTCACGCGTTTCATTCCCTTCCGCTGTTTCGCCATTTGCGTTCTCATCAGTCGTTGTGAGTTGGGTGGAGGACGTCATAGCAGGGCGTTGCGTGATCCTTCCAGCTGTGTCCATTGCTGTCGAGGCAACAGATTTTCTAACTGCTGGCCGTTGGGGCAATGAGGGTAAAGAAGGTCCAGCAGCGCCCATTGATGGCTTATTGCCACTCTCGGAACCATTCCCTACAAAACCCAGAAAAAATCCAAAGAAAGAAAATTATCGCCTGTTGTAAAAGACTGGATCATCTGTCAACAGACTAATCTACATATGCACTAACCCCTCAGTGCCAAAATGGTCAATTATGACCGCTTTCAGATCTACAAGAGTTTACATTGAGGATGCTTCAAGGTAACAAAATGTATCAATAGAAAGAAGAACTCATGTCCCAGTATTTTGAACGATAGAAATTTGTTTTGTCAGTTACTGAAATGGACTGCTAGATTCGACAACAGACTTTCTATTTCAGGCTCAGAACTTAGAAAGGCTAATACAAGCTCCTTCACTAAACAAGAATTAAATGCCCTGGGCAACCCTACATCAGAGTAGACTCCTTGAAGTCTGAATCCATCATAGTGCAGATCACAGCAGAACCGAAGAAGAGGACCAAGTTGCGTAGATTTCAGATGTGTAAAAGTCGCAGCCTATAATCTACACCCTTAGTACATAATATTTCAGTCATATCCGCACAGAAACTAAGAAGATATAACACACTCGTGGTCTTCCTGTGTAAAGTGCTAATTGAATAAAGCAAATGGTCAAGCAGGAATTACCAGATTTTCCAACCGCGTTGGCCAACTCTGCTAGCGCTTTGGCAGTATCCAGGTCTGTTTCATCTTGGTCTTCGTCGTCTTCGTCATCATCATCATCATTTTCGTCATCGTCATCCTCTGCATCAGCATCGGAATCACCAGTGAAATCCGCTGCTGAAAATCCCCGGCGTTTAGCCTGCACATTTTCCGTCTCAGCTACATTTCCATTTTCTGACTTCGAGGTAGGAAGTTTGTCGTCAACTGCATTTAAAGCAGTATAAAGCTTTGCTGGACTAGGAACAGCCGCTGGACCTTCCACATCCTCCTTGGACAACTCTTCCTTCACAGTTTCAGAATCTGCTCCTTCTTCTGGGTTTCTGCTTTCTTCCGTAATTTGCACCTCAGCCGTCTGAGGAGAAAGTTTTTCAGTAACAGCAATAGAGGGGGAATCAGTGCCATCTTTCTCTTCTGAGGACGCGGCTTGTGTTGATTCAGAAGCCTCACTCTCGGACCTTCCTTGCATGTGGAAATCATAGGTCAGTTTCTTCAGCTCGTCCAGAGATTCTTTGTTAACACCCTCATCAACATTGACCTCCTTCTGATCCAGCACAACACCTTGTTCCTTCTGCTCGCCAGATGTGCTATCAGTAGCCCCAGTGCTTTCTTCTGCATTCCTTGCTGCCTCGCTTGCTTCCCTTTGTAACCGAGCATCAGACAACTTCTTTAACTCATCTAAAAGAGAATTCGACGCTGAGAACTTCGGCTCAGAGACAGGCTCACTGCCCGTAGAAGATTCTTCTTCCGCCTTCCCAACGCTCTGACTAGGTTCATCAGGTGACTCGGTCTCCGTGACAGTTGCAGGCTTCTCATCCTCGGAGCCCGTGGACTTTTCACGCAACGACCGCGAGGCAGACAACTTTCGCAGCTCCTCTAGCAAGGAAGATGAGGCCCCCCTGCTGGACTCTGCGACAGTTGCTGGCTCAGTCTCCTTTCCTTCACTCTCCTTCAAAACGTTTCCCACTTCTGTAGTTGCAAGGGGCACTACCTCTGGAGCAACGTCCTTTTCCACTCCAGGGTCAATGGCTTCTGGTTCAGCAAGATCAGAAGTTGCCTGAGACTGCTCGGTCTCTACAACAGGCTCCTCCTCTTTCACATCTTCATCCTCTGCAGGAGACACATTGACTGGAGTGTCATCCGCCTTCTCTTCGGTCTCTGTTGCTTCAGTGGTAATAGATTTTTCTACCTGGTCATCAGTTTGATCAGGAAGAGGGGAAGACGCTGCTTGATCGACATCCTCTTCCACAGCAGACGAACTCTTGGCATCAGCATCGTCAAACTGGTCATCTGCAGTCTCGCGCGCAATAATTCGAGGCAATTCATCCCCATCTTGGGGCCCAGAGGAAGCGTCGTCCTCGTCACCCAACACTTGGTCGTTAGCTTCTTCATATTCCTCTTCGTTATCCACCTCTTCTTCTTCTTCTTCTGTTGTCACAGATTTACCCAACATTAGCCAGCACACTCAAAATTCACATAAAATAGAGGGTACTAAAACGGTAAGGAACTCAACCCATCCACTTTACTGACCCTTGTTACCAACAGCAACTCATCTATTCGTACACTTAGTTGGACACTTATTAGCTAGTGGTGTAAGCATGACTTGGATAAATGTGTATGGTCACTGATCTTTGAATGGGAACGCGGTTGTCTAACATCCCTTCAATGGTGGTCTACAAACTCCCACCGTGAAAACGCACAAGAAACACATGCATACTGATAAATTATTTATCTCAACAGATTCGACCCTTGCACCCAAAGATCTCTCCACAGCTCATAGTGATCTCTCAAACATCACACGATTAAAATGGTTAGAACGCCATAAATAGTCTCTTTACAACTACAAAAATGAGGGACTCATGTACAGCGGATTAGGTTACCACCATCTCCGTCGCCTTCTTCCTCTTGCTCTTCGTTCTCGTTGCTTAACTTAGCAACAGGCATGGTCCTGATCGAATCTTGACTTGACAACGCGTCGTCTTCTGCTTCTGCTTCTGCTTCTGCTTCTGCTTCCGAAGAGCTGCTACTACTACTACTACTGCTACTGCTACTGCTGCTGGAGGATTTCCTCGACCCGTCACCATTATCCTTCTCCTCAGTTTCAGTCTCCTCTTTCTCCTTTTGTTTCTGCAATGCTTGCATAAAGGTCATGCGCACCTCAGCAGCCTTCGGAGCTTGCGGTTCTTCGACCACACTAGAAGTAGAAGAGGAGCCCATCTTCTCGACGGCACTGTCGTAATCGTCCTCCTCATCTCCATCCACTTCCTCCACTTCGTCTTCGTCAGTGACGCGCGCCCGCGGAGGGCTGGGAGCGACCACAGGCTCGTTGACGCTAGCTCCACCCTTACGAAGCTCTTCTCCTTCTGGTTTGTCAAAGGAGGCTTTCTCCGCACTTCGGCCATCTTTCTCGCTCCCCATGCTGCTCAGCTTGCGAAGAGTCGCCACGAGCTTCGCCAAACCCTCACCTTCACTGGGGCGCACCAACCATCACCCACATCAACAAAATCCTTAGGAAGAATCAACCGCCTCTCACCCGCTCCACTTCTGCAATCACCACCGCCAATACAATAAACCGTGGCTCGTCAATAGAATTTTCGCAGCGAATAAAATGAAACTACAAAACCTACAATTACCCATCGGCACAATCACCACCACCAGCAAACCTAATATGAAAAATCGACATGTCAACCCCACAAAGTTCTCTCAACAAAGTTCCCCCTCCCCCAACCCCACCAAAATCTCGTAAACCCAATCAAATTGGACGCACATTGACATCCTACCCCCACGTTCAAAAATCACACACCCTAAGAACTTCGAGAATTCCAATCAACATAGCGTGGTTTCAATCGAAAGCGAGAACTACACCGCAATAGAATGGCAACGAAATCTCGATTCCCGAACTAAACCCCTCTTGAACCCCCGACATGGTGAAACCCCAAAACGCGACTCTCCCTTAGAAGCAAAACCACGAATCCCAAACGCAACATGCCTGCGTCGGAGGAGCGGTGTGGACGCGAATTGACTCGGCCGGCGGAGAGGAAAGAGCTTGTTGTGGTTGTTGCAAACCCCACGAAACTCTAAAAGTTTAACGCAAGGAGGAGGAAGAGAGAGCGCAAATGGAAGGTGACGAGAGAAATGCGAGGATGCTTACCATCTGTGAAATCGGGTCGTGAGACTCGGGAGGGAAATGGGCGCGGCGAGGGTGCAATTCCCGGGAGACAGATTGCGAGCTCCACCGATAGAAGGGAGCAACAAGAGGCCTCTGCCGTTGCCACACCACCAGGGTGATGAGACTCCAGGCGGTGAAGTTTTTGTTCTCGTACTGCCCTCTGCCCTTCTTACCCGCGGGCTGGCCCATCCACTTTTGGGGCCTCTCCCGCTGGTCCTTTTACTTTTTTTGTCCTGCCCTCTGGTCCTTCCACTTTTTTTAAAATTGGACTGCCCTTGGGCCTTGCTGCCCGCTCTGAGATTGGTCTGACCAGTCCTGGGCCGGGAGTCTCAGCCAGGCCCATTTTTGTTTGGGCCAGTTTGATACTGCCCGTTATGCCCTGTGTGTAACTTTTCTGAGTCTTGTGACTTTTATTTTCGTCCTGCCCTAGCATGCTGTTTCTCGCTTTGAGTCATGATTTAGTTTCTATCCTGCCCTTTTCCCTGGATGCCCGGTATGGGTCCTTGCTCTGGTTGAGTCCCGAAGTTTTTTTGGGGATCAGTCTGCTGCCCCAAGTGACCATTTTGGAGGTTAAGATGGTTGCTTGGCTTATCCGGTTCTGCACTGCCCGGCCAGGAAGAGCTTGGGGGGCAGCTGGACGGCCCTCCTGCACTTGCCTCCGTCACCCTAATTTCTCATTCCAATTTCATTCAAACTTTCAAACAACAGTGTGCCTGTTTCAATATTAGTCCTTTGGTTTTCCTTTTTCCTTCTGTGACACATAAGCTTATTGGTATGGGATGTTTACAAAATTAGTGTTGTGGCAGTTGGGTAATCACATTAGGGGAGCTTTATAAAATGTACAGACCGACTCGCTGCAGTCTGCCTCGTTTTGGGAACGGAAACAGGATTTTGAAGATTTTTTTTTTGACGTTTGAATAAAGTGGTGCGGGGTTCTAATTTAAAGTGTTTTTGACACTTGGCAAAGCATGGATGACAACAGCCCTAGTGTGGTCGACCCGTCGAGGGCCTCATGATGCCAATGTACATTATCCGAAGTTCCGAACGTATAAGACTTAAGTACATGAAGAAAGAATGAATGAATGAATGAATGAATGCTTTTCCAAAAAGATTCTGAAATATTTTCATGCAGACTATGCTTTCTTTGCGACACCTGGATATTCGGCTTCCAGTGACTTGATATTTTTTTGATACCTGTTGCTGTAATAACCAATTATATATATTTACTCCTTTTATAACCAATTACATATAACTCTTTTAGCATCTTCTAGAACAAAGTCGTGCAAGGCTGCAAAGGTTTGACGTCAGCTTTTTCTGGCAGCGTCACCCTTCTTCGATCTCTACTGTAGATTACAACAATACACTCAAAACATGCATTGTACAGTACTGTACTAAGCATACATAGCTTCTATCACAAAATCCATAGGAATGTTGATGTTCTTGTAACACTAAAAGAATGTAAATTCCTATTCCAAGAGTGTTGAGGCGGTTCAACATGAATGTTATGGCCAATGAAGGGAGAACTGACGTTCCTCCCTTTCAAAATACTAATGCAGAGGAGAGTATGGAGAGCCAATTTCTAAAGCACATTTTCAAACATTTTTGAGTTCATTGGTATTGGTATTGGTACATGATAAAAATGTACTTAAAAAAATCTACAGCAAGTAAGAGTACGTTACATTTCACAAAAGGAGATTCATTTCTTTGAGAGTTTTATACCTAACGAGGGCTCAGAAGTTTAAAACAGAGATGAGCTCAGAGGTGGCGGGCAATTTCAGTGTGAGAAAAAGTCGGAGATGAGATGAAGGAAAATCCTGGTGTGGCTACTTCCCCTTCAATTTGCAATACGCATACATGCCAGAGCCGACGAAGCCTAATAACTGGCCGAGAACATTGAGCTGCACAGGCAAGTTCCCCAATCGACTATCGTTAGCGCCGGGAAGATGAAGCGCAGCAGATTCCAAACCAGTCATGCCAACAGGAGTAAAAACTCCCTGCAGAACTTAGTCGGTAAGGATGAAGTCTCCACAATCTGCTAAACAGTGCTTAACTTCCAGTGTTTTCGGTATAATCAGATTGTTTCAGGAATATTTCGACAGCATCATTAAAAAAGAATCTCCCTCATGATTCACGCGGGAGGTTCTTTACGGTCCGAATAATCGTCCAAACGCCTCCCCAGGAATTATGAGAAAGGTTCGCTTTCTGATTCTCTCTAAAAGTTCCTGAAAACCCTGTCGCTTGTTTCCAAGAAAATTTAATTTTAATAGCAACGTCACTTCAGGAAGCTCGACTCTGGACTTACACAAGCGACCACTCTCAACAAGGGTGCAACAAGACAAAGAACTTCGAATTCAAACCAATTGAACAAGAAATGCGTCAGAAAGTACCCAATCAAATGGTAGTCCACCAAACCAGATCCAGCCAATCAACACAGTTCCTAGATCCTGTGGAGAATCCATTTCCGCTTGTTAGTCCTTAGAATCAGATTTCCAAGAGATGGAACGAACTTGTGGGAATTGAATAATCAAGACAATGAAACGACAACAGACCTTGAGATTGCCACACATGGTCTGTGTAAGAGCAGAATTGAGGGTGGTGTTCAGGAAGATCGTGTAATTCAAACAGAACGCCATCATGCAGGACAACACCACACAAATCTGCACTCAACAGAGGAGTAAGTGATCTCCGCAAAATTTGGTTCTCAGGGATTAATCAGGCGGTAGCATCAATGTCCATGTTATGGCGAGCAGGCTGCTTCTCAGGAAAAAGTTTACATTCAAGCCCTATATAAAAACATCATTTATTAATTCTCTCTTTCTTTTTCTATTTGATTAAGACCATTCACACGAAATTTATCTGTTTTAAAAAAAATTTGCTCGTACTGAACGAATTCGAGCTTGGTTAAGTTAATCAGTTACTTCATTATATCGTTTTTCTGCATCGTGAGTTGTACTTGAAACACGCTTTTGGCGACTAGAACGGTGTCGTACGAACAGACATCTTTAATACCTGAAAGCCCAAAACGTGGAGGGATTCGAAATGGAGAGCCTTATTGAGTTCACCGCTCAAAACAATCCACGCGAACAAGAGGGGACCACAAATGATGCCTGCACAAGAAAATATACTCTCATTACCAATGTACAGGCCATCACCAATTTATAAAGCTGACTAGCCAGTCAAAAACCGGAGAAATCTTGAGAGGAGAAATTGGATAGATCATATCATAATCTTCAAGGAGAACAATGGCCCTGGATATAATGATAAAAACCTACACCCTAAGCAGTTGCAATCCAAAACAGAAACCACAGACTAGATAATGTCATACCATTGCACCACATCAGGCCGAAGCTGTTGAGTCCGGTTGTCTTGCCTGCCATTCCAAGTGATAGAATATGTCATTTTAAACCATGTCCACGTTGCAACTTCCAACTTGGAAAATTACCAACATACACGTGATATTAACGTGACTCTATTAATCTTCGGGAATGGAACAGTTCTCCCTCAGAGAAAAAACACTTAACATTTAGCGGAGACTGGACCACTACCCAAATCAATGTATAAAACTAAGCTGCAAGGAACTTACATCACGTACCAAGACGAGCGATTGTAGCAAGATAGATAGCTGTTGTCAGATTGGAGAGAAAGACTAAAGAGTAGGCTCCCAGTTCAAACGAGAAGTCTCGCGCTCCAGCAATGAAGACTCCGAAAACAATGATAGCCACACTATTGCATCATGACATGCCACCATAGTGTCAGTATCCAGAGAATCTGGAAATACTTCCGAACTTCCGACTTCTTCCAGTACATTCAAAGAAAGAAACAAACTCTGGAATATCACACTAATATTCAGCATCTGCTGCTACATCAAGTGCCATAAAATCATAATAGTAGAACTGTAATGAAGAGTTCGCTGACCTCGTAATGATAGGGGTAGTATGCCTTTGACCTAAAAGGAAAAACTCCATAACCATGGTAAAGAAAACAGTTGTTCTCCGTAGAGTTGTATACATGGGCACACTTACACCTCTTATTGAAGCCATTCCCACTACCTGTCATCAATGAAGCCCTTTCATAAGAAAATTGGAAGAAAATGCGTTGGAATCGCACAATATACCACCTTAAACAGAATTAAAAAAATCGATTGGAAAGGAAAACATACCATATAGAATAAGTAAGCAATTGAGAGAGGAGATGTTTCGCGAAGAACTGGTAAAGGGACAAATCGTTTAAACTTGGCCTTGTCTGGGCCGTCGTCTGTAAATTTGATGATGTCCAGTTTTCGAAGCACGTACAACAAGGCGGTTGATACTATCATCTGGTGCATTCAAAATGCAACATTAGACATTTTGAGTTGCTTTTCCTAAACTTACGTCCCATGCTCTGCTATCAAGAACATAAAGCCAAAGCAGGTTCCGACAAGTGCAGGAATGAATGAGATGCCCTAATTTCACACGCACGCTGCTCACATATCAAAACTATACATGATTTCTAAAGCTTACGCATTACTAATAGTGGCTTGAACTTGCCAATGCAGCTTCACCTATTCTAGAATAAACAACGTTGACTAAAGGTACACACCTGTAATACCGTGATGACATTTGCACAAGGGAATTTATAACTTGATAACGCTGCTTTGTTGAACATCACCAGTAAAACTGTAACTCAACCAACAAAGTCCACGTTAATGACAAGCAGGCAAGAGAAAATCGGCCAGTTCAAAAATCAGGCTCTAGGCTTCCACAATTGTCACTTCTTGTGGTCTACAATCCCCACTTTGAAATTGCATAAGACATTCAGACACAGCGATAAAAATTTGACCTCAACATACTTGGCTCTTGTACCCAAAGAGCTCTCCACAGCTCGATACGTCTCCCCCCAAACACACTCCTACATATTGGTTTAAACGCTTAAAGTGACAGAAAGAGAATCCTCTATCTTACATCAGTTTTGAAAACTCCGAACGAAAAACATCCGTACAAGCTGTGAATGATTTAGCTCGCAGACAGGATTCCACAGCAAACTCAAACGCTTCCACTCTACAGGATCTCTTGAATTTCGTGACTAGCTCTTGGAAATTTATCAACAATCCATTGTGCATATACCGACAATCAGTGCCCTAATTGAAGGAGCGTGGAATCCATCCGAAGGTCACGGACCGACAAATATGCGACTCTGCAACTTTAAAACTGGACCTCGAACATCTGTAAAAGCTCTGTATGACTTCTTCAGTAGACAGAATTCCAACGCAAACTCAAATCCTAACACACCTTGCACACTATACGGTCTCAAATTTCGTAACCAGGTTTCAAAACTCCATCAACAATCCACTGTGAATATAACGACAATCAGTGCCCTCATTGAAGAAGTTTACACTGATGCCTATGCGACGTCAAATACTCCGAACCTTTGAATTACATAAAAACGGCACCTCAAGCATCTGTAAAATCTCTGTATGAACTACCAAGTAGACAGGATTCCAATGCAAACTCAAATCCTAACACACCTTGCACACTATACGGTCTCTCAAATTTCGTAACCAGGTTTCAAAACTCCATCAGCAATCCACTGTGAATATAACGACAATCAGTGCCCCCACTGAAGAAGCTTACCCGCGATGTCAGAGACTCTGCAAATTTGAATTAGATGAAAACTGGACCTAAAAATACCAGTAAAAGTTCTGGATGATATCCCAGGTAGACAGGAGTCCAAGGCGAACTCAAATCCTAACACACCTTTGTACTCTACACGATCTCTCGGAATTCGCAACCAGGTTTCGAAGCTCCATCAACAATCCAAGGCGAATATACCGACAATCAGTGCCCTAATTGAAGGAGCGTGGTATCCATCCAAAGGCCACGAATCGACAAATATGCGACGGCCAATCCATATATCAGAGACTCTGCAACTTTGAATTACGGTATCTGAAAACTGGACCTCTAACATCTGTAAAAGCTCTGTATGATTTGCCAAGTAGACAGAATTCCAATGCAAACTTAAATCGTAACACACCTTGCACTCTCCACAATCTCTTAAAATTCGTTACCAGGTCTCGGAATACTGATTGTCGGTATACTCCATCAAAAATCCACGATGAATATACCGACAATCAGTGCCCTAATTGCAGAAGCTTACACTAATGGCAGAGACTCAAAAACCTTTAATTCCATAAAAACAACACTTCGAAAACGAGTTCTCACCTGCACAGATCATGTAGGAAAGCGCCACCATGGCGCCCCGTCGACTCATTGGCTTCGTTTGTGGCGCCGCCCCAGGCATGGAGATCGGAAGAACCGACATAGAGCTCGATTTCGCTGGCCCTTCCATCTCTCCAATCCCACTCCAAATTAACTCGTACCACTCTCTTACATAAACTCGTAGCGCTCTCTTACATAAACCCTACTTGAACCTCTACAAAATTACCTGAAATTGACCCACCTCATTATCCGAAACAGACTACTCCAAACGAAAATGAAAATCTCATCGAACATTAGTGAATGATCATGCTCCACAACCACAACCCAAAATCCACTTCCGACGGTTTCTTCTCAACAACAAAATCAACAACTATCATCGCATCGTGCTGGGAAGTGATTCAGGGTCAACAAGTGAGCGTAGAAACCGATGTGCGAACGAGAAAGAACCTCAGAAACTGAAAGAAGAAAAGCCAGGATCAATCTTTTCACGTGGTCACGAAGATTTCGTTCATTGCAGGGAAGGAAGCAGGGAAGAAAGTGGGAAGAAAAGAATGGGACACAGGCAGGGAGGCTTGCTTTGACTGAATTGGACGACGACCCAGTTTTAAACTGAAACTACTATAAGTTACACTGTCACAGTAGTTTTCACAATTCGCAAGAATGGCGAGGTTGGCGCGATGAATGCAAATCCACAATCTGCAGTGGCGATGGAGCGGCGACGGGAAACAGAACGCGGATTGGATTGAAGACGCTCAGGAGCACGTGCATGCCGCCATAGCGACAAGGTTCCGTAAATGGGGACGAACTGTCGTAGGGACTTCAGTTCAGTTTTTTAGGCACGAAGATAGTTGGGGAGCAAAAGTGTTTGATGAATGACTTTGAAGGAAATTGTGGTAGAAATGCAGAATGCACTTAACCCTCACGTGCTGGAATTCTTCCTTGAAAATTTTGCATTTTTTTTTGCTTACATCTTTATAAATACATGTTATTTATACTTCTTTTGTTATAAGAAAAGTGTAGTTTTAAAAAAAGTCAAGCATTGATTTGGATGAATGAGAACTTTGTGGTAAAAAAGGTCCCCTGAACCTCTTTGTTCATCATCTAGAATTGGGACATTGGAGTGCTAAAAGCATTGCCACCTCTAAGGTAGACATACCCATAACCGACCATTTAAGCAACTGAGATAGGTTCCTGTTGTTAGAATGACATGGTTTTATTTTTGTCTAGTTAGCATTTGTAAATGGATTCCAGCTCATGGATTTCTAGAGTGGGATTCAAACACACAGTGTAGTTATGCATTTTTAAATTGTGAGGTATAGGTCTACCCATTCCTGTCCATAGGTCTTCCTCTTCAAATGGGGTACATTCTTGCTTTCGAAATCTACAAAGTAGCCAAGAATCTAGGATGAACAGAATTGAGTACATGGTCGGTTATGGGTTCGTCTACCTTACTCCATGTATGAGACTAGGATGGACAAAAGCTAGACTAGTCTCAAATGATCCCTCCACCGTGGTGTTGGCAGAGCCCATTCATGAGCCGGGCGCAATAAAACTTGTGATTTTTACCACAAGACAACATTGTCGCATTGTACATGCGTACACTATGTAAAAACATATATTTGTTGTCAAAAGAGAGGGTCTTGGGGGGAGTCTAAAGATCCAGATGGAGTAGACTCTATTAGATGGGTAAAGTTCTACTTGGGGTACTCAAAAAAGTTGTCTTCACTACAATTTCAGTCTGCGTTGGTGTGTCAAGTAAGTTCATCTTTTACATACAATAAAGTATGACTTCAACAAATGTAGTTTTAACTATCTACACTTAAAACATATCAAGAAAAAAAAAATCATTACAAGAAAAAAATTTCAAGTATTTTTAATGGATTTTTTAGTTGAAAAAGTAAGTTGTGTCTTATGTAACTAGAATCTTCAAAATCAAGCATTTGGAATATCAAACAATTTCATCTTAATACTTGAAGACATTTCAAACTTTGTTTGTATATTTGAAGTTGTTAAATGGAAAGGTGAAGTTTGTTTTACCTTTCTTTTAGATTTTAAAAGGATTTGAAGGTCACTTAGGAGATAAGGATAGAGTTACGGGGGACAGGGGATGGCCAATGGATGAATTGTGGTCCATGTGACATTAGAGGCTAAAGTTCACTTGCTTAGGTAGATGGGATGGAGGACAAGGTGGAGGATGAGGTGGAGGATGAAGTGGAGGGTCTTCTTCTTCCTCCTTATAGTTAGCCTAGGAAAATTGTATCTTTAGAAAGCCGTAGCAAATTGTACATGGAAAATTTTGCAATTAAATTTTGAGAGGTTGTTCATCTTGTTTGGGGATTCCAAAAACCTATCAGTCACTCAATTTAGAATTTTTGTGTGAAAATTATGCTTAATAGAGTGAAAGAGGGATAATTGTCATGGAGTGAGAGGGCTCAATTTTTGAAGGCTCATAACTATTTGATGAGAAGTTTTTTTACCTTTGAGACTTAATGAGAGTATGTATTTAGTTGTTAGCTTTCTAAAGAGATATCATTTTCTTAGTTTGGAATTAGAATGCAAAAGTTATAAGCTTAGAGGCAAAGTTGTTCATCTCGAGTTGGTAGCATTTACAAACAATGCTCAAATTTGATATTTTTTGTAAAGATTTTGGGTGCTTAAATGACAACATCTAAGCTGAAGATTTTGTATAAATTTAGGAGATGAGTTACTAGTTCTTGAATGTATGTATCGCTAGCACAAAGACTAAAAATATAATTAATTTCTCATGGAGAAAATTTTGGAGGTTTTTAGTGGGACAAAGGAAGTACTAGATTTGACAAAGTTTAGTTTACTAATGAGGCAAGATGCTTTTTTGCATCCTTGAAAAAGAGATCCCCTATATATAATGAAAAAAATTATTTTATATGGCTCTTCAAACACTCCCAATCCTTGAATTAATTGATAAGTCCTTTCCATACATATAGCAAAACATAATACCTTTTCAACATTGGGAGGACCATTGTCTGCCCACTTATAAAATTGTTATGGAGCCACTAGCATTCATCCTACTACATTGACAATTTAGACAAAGACAAGGTTATGTTTTATTGCTTAGACTCAATTTCCACCGACAACCCCTTCACTCCAATTCCATTGTTGAACGTTGTTATGATTTGAATTCTACTTTGTAACATCTTTAATTTAATGTGTGACCTAATCCCTAAGCACTAAAGCGACCATTTTATGGTTGGTGCCAAATTTTGGGCAGCATTTTAAGGATTTTTTTTATATTTTTAAATTTAATTAAAAACATTGGATTGTCTTTAAATATTTATATTTGAAACTAAGATTGCTATGTTCAAACAAAAATTGTAAGAGAAATAGCACAGAGTATTTAGAATTTGCCTGGTGTTGAAAAAATTAATATTGAGAAAAAGTGTTAATGATGTCATTATTAGATCTTGTGTATTTTTTGACAAATTAATAAAAAAATTCAAATGCTAAAGATAAAAAATTTATTTTTGGTGAATTTTTGAAGTTATATTTTAAAATTTCATTTGAAGAGAATCTAAAAATAATTTTATAATTTTGATCAAATAGATTACTTTCTATCTTTCTTACTTCACATTCTCTTCTCTAATGCAAATTTCAAAAATATTATAGAACATACATTTTATAACACATTTGTGTTCTGTGCGAATTCTTTGGGCTTTTAGGGCTTTTAGGGGTTAAGACTTCAAATTGTATATTGAATAAGAAGTTGTTAAAAGTCAAAGTATAAAAGATACTCAATTTCACCTCAACCACCTCCAATTAAGTTGTTGAACATTGTTATGATTTGAATTCTACTTTGCAACGTCTTCAATTAAGACTTAAAATTCGTAATTTATTCATGTAGTATCCAATAAATGCATTCACAAATATCTAAAATCTTCTTTAGAGCACCAAGGGGACCCAACAAAGACATTTGCAATTCAGTAACAGGACCCATGCTAAACCATGCTCAAACCTTATTAAAACAATTTTACATGTTGTACCTTACTAGGTTGAGAATGAGAAGAAAGTTTAATTGGTACTTGCAACCTTTAACCTCTACATGTCCCAAGGAACCCAAAGTGTCCCCACATAGTCTAAAAGTCCAATTCAAAGTGTTGTAATTTTTGCATCCAATGTCCAAATTTAATAAAACCTATTGAAAAATCTACACTCTTTTTCCATTATGTTTGGTAAATTTTCCAGATCAATCCCAAACATACTGTTTTTTGGGAGCCATTCAAAGTTCATAGGTTCAATTTGAGTTCACCAAACTGCATTTTGATCAAGCTACAACTTTAGGGGCTTGTATCTCCTTCATTTAATGTCCGTTTTTAATAAAATTTGTTGGATTATATTCACCTAGAAGTCTACTTATTGTGGTAAAAATTCACGCCGATCCAATTTTTTTTGAATATTTGGGAGCAATTCAAAGTTCAAAATCTAGACATTTTTGGATTACAACTAGAGAAATTTGGAAGCTTATTTCTTCTTCATACAATGTTTGTTTCCAATAAAAAAAAATTGGGACAGTTACACATACTGATTTAGTTTGTATGGTTACCCTAATTTCATATCAATCCAAG
This sequence comes from Antitrichia curtipendula, assembly GCA_951230915.1. Taxonomy (NCBI): domain Eukaryota; kingdom Viridiplantae; phylum Streptophyta; class Bryopsida; order Hypnales; family Leucodontaceae; genus Antitrichia; species Antitrichia curtipendula. The sequence goes on from OX579635.1 coordinate 38,726,505, forward strand.
AAGTTATGAATGTTTGAGAAGCATTTTAGTAGAAGGAGGTTCATCCTTTGAAGTTTAGCCTTAGATGTGAATTTTACAACTTTTTTTTGCTATTTTTTGACATTTCAAAATCAGCTTGCAAACACAATGACAATGAGTCATTTGAATGATGTTTTCTTTTACCAATATATTCACTAATGTTTATATAAGTTGGTTTTGTAAGTTGGTTTTGCACTTTATGGCTTAACCCCTAAAGGTCCATTGTCCCCTTGAGGGACAAAATGGATTTTGGATAGGTTCCTATGACCTCAATTTTCAGTGAAACTTTTTGAAACTTTCTCGTAAGATAGAAAAACTTATTAGCTTCATGGAAATATAACTTTTATTTCAATTGGTGCCTAGGAAACAAAAGTTATACCACAAGAAGCCCAAATTATCATTCATTGGGCAAAAAAAGAAATCCACAAAAACTCGAAGTTAAATTATTTTTTTTTTTCTCATAGATTATATTTTTGTCTACATGTGAAGCTTTGATTCATTTCATTTGAATTAGTGATGTGAAAATCATGAACAATCTTGTTATGGGGCAATCTAAGCATCTTCTTAAAAAAATAACTTATGGGATTCATTTCTAAATGCAATTTTTTACAATTCTTCCAAAAAAATTGTTTGACAAGGTTAAGTATGTTTGCTAGAACAATCTCACAGTTGGGATTATTGTATTTCAATTCCATCTTAGAGCTATTAACGATTTAGTTTTTCTTTCAATCTTGAATCTACTTCTATTTAACAAATTTTTAAAGAATGAAAGTCATGTATGTGTTTTTTGAATTTTTTTTCCTAGACCTTCAACTCAATTCTTCAACACAAATATTTTTTAATTCAAAGTCCAAGTGCAAATATTTTCTACAAATGACACTCAAAGTCATCTAAAAGTGTAGACTACACTAAAAACTATATTTAGTGTTGGATTGCATTTAGTGTAATTACCAGCCTACCCCATCCAACACTAAATCTGAACTTTGGAGTAATTAGTGTAGTGTTAGACTTGAATGCGCTACCTTCACCTTCTCTTCCTTTCTGCCTTCCCCTTCCCTGGTCTTCCCTTGCGATTAGACTTCGTTTGCCTTTCTTGCCCGTCGCATAATCCCCTCCCAAGCAATCTTCATTTCCAACTTGGTCTCTCTTCCCTTCCGCCGTTGCTCTCCTCCTCACGATCTAGCAAGTGACGGAATTTATTTTTTGGGGTGGGTGGGTTTATACTCCGCCCGTTCCTGCTACTCCGGCGTTGTTTGAATCTCCTGCCGCCTCCTATAGCTTGATTTTGCAGGTTCTGCAACTCGATTTTGATCTGTTGTCGGGTTGTTTTTTTTTTCTCACTTGGCACTACAGGAATTACAAATATTTTTCACATTTTCTACTCCTTCCATCATTTTCCTTGTCTTCAATCTTTTCCTTTGCAAATTCATTTTTTTTATATGTTCTAACACTAAATGTAAACATTTTCGGATTTCAGATTTTATCATAGAGTATATTTAGTGTTAGAAATTTTATTTTATTTTTTTCAAACTTTGAATGGTAATATCTCTCAATCTGTGTGGTCAAACTTCATAAAAGTTTTACCACATGATCTCAAACAAGTAAATTACAAGATCCTAAAGTTAGATTTTTTTTTACAAAAAAAATTTGTTTCTAAAAGTGAACACAACAAAAATAGCAATTTTGAGTGGTTTTTGACAGAATAATAGACTTAGGCCTTTAGGGGTTAAAGTTTTTTCATTTGGGTAGGTTCAGAAATCAAATTTCACCTCCAAATGTGTTACTAGGAAAATTTCAGCATCCTTTTTCAACACAAACATTGTAGTCTTGCAATCTATATGACCAAATGACTCCAAATTTGTTTTCACATCATCTACAACATGTACACTATAAGACTGTAACATGTACACTATAAGGTTGTATGGTTGAAATTTCTACACCTTAGTGACATTTAAACCTATAACACTTCAAAAGCAATGATGTTTTTAAACCCCAAAAGGCCTTGGGCATTAAATACAAAACATACTATAGTGCAAGTTCAAGTCGCACATGAAGTTGCATGAGTTTCTTTTGTGACGGTTGACGTCAGATATCAATTAGCTCCAGACGGCAGAAGAGAACACATTTGAGTCATGTTGAGACATGTTCAGGAAATTAACGGAAGGGAAATGAGTCAATCAAAATACCAAGCATTGAGGGGTAAAAGATGGTATCTGCATTGCTGGATTATAGCAAGCCAATATCACCATTTGCTGCTTGTAGTGAGTGACTAGAATCACTTACACAAGTGTCTCAATATGAGGAATCCTTGAAGGTCTCCTTGATCGGTAAAAGTCAACTGAAGAAGCGTATCTATCTATTTGGCAAGTCAGTCAAGGCCCTGCAAGTCCTGCTGTATAACTCTGCTGAGGCTGGTAGACTTTTGACTTGTACTCAATATGGTACTCACATCCGTCCGTAAACGAACTCGCATCTCAATTTCGACGAGGCAAAGATACTAACTCCACCACCGACTATACAAAGAATTCGTTCAAATCGAATTAACAAAAATAATACTGTAGGTAGTCTCAGCACGTATCACGGTGTTTGCGCAGTCTCCCTCACAGTCTTCTTTAGATCTTCTCTCAGATCTCCATCGATAGCCTCCGATGCCGTCCCAAGCTTGACTATGTCTTCCACCAAAATCTTGCCATCTGCAGCCACAAAAGTAGCCAACCAGAAGACATTCAATAAGATTGTGCATAAAAGAAGAAACAATTTGATAGTGATGCCATGAACTGCCAAATTTACACATTGGTAAATTTATGTGGCAACAGAAGAGAATTTATATTGGCGCTTCAAGAAACGAGGACGCATGGAAACTAGACCTGAATCTTTTGCCAAACTGGCTATTAATTCATGCACAGACTCCTTATCGAGGCTGTCCTTCAAAAACACAGCTGCAGCAGCCACCTCCTCAGGAGTAACCTTCCCATCGTAGTCCCTGAAAGCCAATTTCGCGGTCACAAACTTCCCCATAATCTCACAATGTGCACAGGTTCTAAACTTTAATCACCATAGAAACTGATTGAGAATCATCCAAAATTCAAGCACCGTACTAAGAAAACGTAAAAAAACTAGGTAGGTTACCAGAAACTGGACGGAAGGAACACGTACCTGTCTAAGATTCTCCAACGATCCCCAATCTTTAGATCGACATCATCCAGTTCCTTTTCCAGCTTGTGAAGCATGGCATCCACCTGAAAAATACAGAGGTGCCATTTATGAAACAGAGCACTTGCATAGAGAAGTGGGTGCTATTATGAGAGCTACAACCCGCTGCCCCTAACCAGTTCATTCCTAGTGCACTATCATAAATTATAACAGCACGATTTACTATGTATTCTCCTTCCCTACAAAATTAGAGTTGTTATATCCTGAGGCGCAAGATTGAGAGCACTAGAGGAAAGTGATCGCAATGAGAAGTTACCCTCTCGATTAAAGCAGAGGAGACGCGATCGGCTGGAGATTTTTCATCTTTCTCTCCATCTTTCTTCTCTGTAGGCCGTGTGGCATGGTAAAATGCCTTGCGAGCCTCTTCTGCACCTTCGGTACCTTCCTTCTCAACCATCTGGTTGTAGAGCTCAATCTGCAAAGATAAATACTACGTTTGAGTGGAGGAGATATGCATGAGACATAAAAGAATGTCAGGATATCAACTGCCAATCAAACAATAAAGTAGATCACGAGCAATAGCAAAATGGTTGAATAAAAAAACTCAATAGCATTTATAGACTAAACGGAGGCAAGAAAACTAACATAACTTTGTGACAGCCTGGTAATGATTTAGACATAAAGCATAAATGAGGATACCTCATTCTTGACGAGTCTCAGGAATTCCCCTCGTTCCTTACTGACAGACTGCAACACAATAAGAGCACCACAGGTTCAGAAAAAGAAGACAAATTTGTGACAAGAATCCGCTACTCAGAGAAATCGTAAGACGAGTCAGACAAGGAAAACCCAAAAGACTCAATAAGGAAGAAGGTCAATCCTGTAACTTCAGCAGTCGCTGCAAAACAATGAAAAGCTATAATACTAAATAAGCTACCAAACGAAGCATGCCAAATAAAAATAAGACCACCACTCCCAACTATCGAAGTGAAAAGAATAACTAGCAATCAAATAAGGAGATGTAGCCAAAGAGTGCCAGGAACTCACCGATGCTGATGCCAACACAGCCAGGGCCCCACTGAGCTTGCAAAGCTCTTCCCTTTTGTCAGAGGTTTTGGTTTGCGCAAGTTGCTGAGCCTCACGAGCGGTAGCAAGCATCATCTCACGAAGAGCGTGATCCTTCTCATCACTACCAGCAGCAACACTTTCTCGTTTTTCATTCTGGTCCACGTCACCTTTCTGCTTCTCTTCCTCGGCCTGTCAAACAACTTATCCTTAGAAAATAAACTATTTTCGCCCCAATCACAGCATTGCGAACTAAACCCAAATATAACTACTAGGCTACAGAAAAATGACCGGTGCCGCTGTTCTTAGTATACGGCAGGAACAGCTACCTTAATTAGCTCCTCCTCTGCCTGCAGGAACTCCAACTTGCGCCTGCGCTCTGCCAGTGCCTCTTCACCAGGATCGCTCAGTTCCCCAACCGAGTCAATGACCTCATCAGGTAGTGACGAGAGTGTAGCTTGCACTGCGTCCTCAGGTCTCCTGCCCGCCACCAAGAAAGCTCTGCAATACCATGAGCAGTTAAGCCGTGAATCCCAACAACAATATCAACTTCAACGATTCCAATCAGATATTAATTGGCTTGGCTTGGCTTGAATTGCATTGGGATAGTATCAGAAACAGTAAAGCTAGCAGCGCAAAAAGATTAACCTAAATGTAGCACGATCAGGCTAGCCAGATGCATCCATTTCACAGTGAGCACTTAAAAGTAACGCGTGGCTTTCATAGCATATCAGACCATACCTTGAAAGAATGAGTAGAGAAGAAGGAAGGGAGTGGTTCAACGATAAATCCAACCAATCACCCAGCTGCATCAAGACATAAACCACATACGAAAAAATAAGTAGCTGTTAAAATACATCAGCACAATCGACGAATGAAAGGTCGAACACGATCGCAGACGATAAAGGTACACTGCGATAATCACGAGGCTAAAACTAGAACTTCCACAAAGCAATGAATCTAACTTGAAATCTTGAAAAATAATTTTGAAAATACAATGGTATTGGCAAAATATACCTGTTTGCGCATATCCTCCACAGATCTCAACCCAAGCATACCACGTTCCCTGCATGCTTGTCGGAGCTCCGCCTCCGAAAGCGAATTCACACCCTCACTCTGTATCATCCTATCGTCTTCCTTGATCCTGCGACCACAAGAGCTCCACAATGTCACAACATAACAGTACAGCATCAAGACATGATGTGGAAATACATAAACATTGAGATGACAAGAATAAAATAGCATGCACAGAAACCATAGACAATATGAATACCTAAAAGTCGGGGAAATACTACTGATGTCATAAAGTATCGATCATAGGTTGTCCAATGGTGAATGATACGGAGAAAAACAACCTCTACGTCTGACGCTGAGAATGCAATATCTACAGACAAAACATATATACACTACTAGATAAGTACCAGCCCAATTTGGTCCGAAGACTGTATCGAAGATAAGCATCCGTGCCATAAGGTTGAATATTCATGAGCTTGCACATGCTCACTAGCCTGGGCCTGCAATACACATGTAACCCACAAGTAATCCAAAGCCATCATCAACCATTAACTATTCAACGTGCTTGGGCAACTTCATTCAGAAAGGAAAAACACACCGACTGAAATCTTAATTAAACTTTGGGAAAAGCATGCGTACCTGCTGATATTATCCAGTGTCAACTCATCATTGAACAGCTTTCCAAATGATAGAATGTCATCATTCTGCACTTGTCCACCTGTTCTGACCTGTTGTACGAAAGCAAGGACATCAGATTAGAATTACTAGGGCTAAATAATTCGTGAAAAAAAAGTATCCCTAATAAGACACATTGTGTCAATACCATGGGCACGTCTTCCAAGACAGGAAAAAACGACTTGGTTTTGACGCCAGTCCTTGCTGCAATATAGATTTAAAATCCTGGTGATGCAGAGGAACTAAAGCTCCTAAGTTGAGTACAAGATTCAAACAAACCTTTTTAATGAAATCGTCTAACTCATCCGCTGTTCTGCGGAGCTCTCCACTTCGGGAAGTTTTAAGCTCCTTGGCCATCTCCCCAACGGTATCCTGTAAGAACTTGGCGTACTGTATCCTGGCGTTCAACCGTTTCTTGAGTTGTTCCTACAGTAAGGGGAAAAAAAAGAACACGTTTCAAGACACCAGATTTCAATGCGCGTTGCATTTTACTGAGGGACAAGCAACCTAATAGTCCAAGAACGCACACACTACTTTAACACCCTAGCGAGCAGAAACACATGGTAACATGTACACCCTACCTGCTCCTTCATCTTGTCTTGGAATGTAGACGGCAACATGTTGGGAAACAACTTAAGGGCTACGGGCAAAAGAAACTCCATGAAGGGAACAATTATGAATACAGCAAAAGGTACGAGTCGGAAAATATCAGCAGTGGTGCGAGTTAATTGAGTTCGTTCTCGTCGGCTCAAATTCTTGCCCCCAGCCAGCTTGAGGAGCAATCGTGAGCAGATTTTCACGTCGGCCCACAGCAATTTGGTTCCCACCCAATAATGTTGTAGCTCAACCCAGAATGATTTTTTCCACCCAGAGATCTTGTTTGCCCAGTCTTGTCTGCCAAAGCACGCAAACCAGTCATATGAGATCAGATCAGGCATATCTATCAGATTACTCACCATGCTCACAAAATGAAAATGAGGCTCAAAATCGATAGGCCGCTATTTCCACCTCGAAAATGCTTATCAAAGACATCTGTGAAAGGCTAACTTCAAAACACATGTTAAAAGTAACGAGGACGACTTGTAATCTCGCACCTGCTCATGGCCGCAATCGCTCGAATCGCCGGTCCAATGCCGAAGATCACATTGCGGACCTTGATCATCCATCCGTCAACTGGTTTTTTTATTGTTTCTTTCGTCTTGGGCGAATCTTGCGACTGCTTGTGCTTCGCCTTTACAGAGCTGAGATCCTCGACTGCAACATCACAATCCTCTGGAGAAGGTTCTTTCTCATTTTTCTTCAAGCTCTGCGCCTCTTCATCCTCATCGTACCGAATAGCCGTGGCGGCATTCGAAGCCCTCGCCGCTTCCTCCGTCACACGTGTATAGGTCGCCAGCCATCTCTTTCCCTCGGGACCTTGACCCCACAGCCTTACGCCACTCCCCGAAGCCTCACTGTGTTTCCAAATAGTACCATCCTGAACGTGCAGAGACCTCCCCGACAAGGCAATCCCGGAAGTCTCCATTGTCTCAGTGCCATTTCTCTCCTTGTGATCCAACAAAAATTGGTCCACAATGGTCGGCAAAACCCGGCCATGAGTGTAGCGTCCGATCGATGATCGACAAGAATCCAGATAATAGCCGCCATTCGCCTGCTGCTGCGTAGGCTTCAGAAGAAGTTCCTCCACAAGCTGTCTCACCCGCCGACGCGGAATTCCGAGTAGCCTAGACCCCATTGAGTTCCCCGCTTCTAATAGACTGCAATTCGCATCAGCGTCACACAATCCAAACTCCTCAAAATTATTCCAACCCCAGAACAATCACAACCCGAATCCGATTCACAGCCCATTTGCGTTCACAGATTCCACCACCACCGCAACAATTGAAAGAATCGTGTACATTCTCCCCGTCATCGCAAAAACCTTAACTAACTACTACCACTCAATCACAGCTCCCTCACAATCTTGAAACCCTAAAAATCCCCGTCCCTCTCAAATTCTCACCTCACAAAACCAAACAGGACCTATCAATCTAACAACAAAAACAACAACACTACACAAACAAACGCCCCGTTCAAAACACCAAATCAAACAAAAAAAACTAAAAAAAAGAAGCTGAGAAAAAAATTCAAGAAAACCTCCAATCCCCCTCGCCAAGACCCTCCGAAATTCTTCATAAAACTCCAAATCCCGCACCTTCGCAAAAACTTAGAAGGTCATCTAAGAACCGGTGAATGAGGTCAAGGTTTGAACAGTGCTGCGAATTGCTACGGGCGTCCCCTCGATCACGTCAGTCAAATCAGTCAGCCGGCGGGCGGGGCAATGGCGATTCAATGGCGATTTGACCGTGTGCTGCAAGTGGCAAACGGGAGTTCAAAATGCGGAAGCACAACTCGAGGAGTGAAGTGGCAGTGACATCCAGTGTGGCGATGCCGATGGCGTGGGCAAGGGGCAACCAATTTCGAAACCCTAGAAGGAGGGGCAGATGCGAAGAAGGGCGTTCACTTCGATGGCTATGGCGGGCGAAGGTGGATATGAAGCTGCTGGTGGAGCTGCCCCTGCGACGGAAGTGAATCGTCATCGTCGGTCTTCGTCTTCTAGCCCTCAAGCTGCTTTTTTGAAGGGGAATATTCGAACTCTTGGGAGCGGAGGATACTCAGCTAGGGACCCCTACGAGGTGAATGTCAAAGTAACACCAAATTGCTTCACAATATAAGCAATTAAGCAAAGATCCTATTGTTAAATTTTTTATTTTGTGTTGCACTATGTTGGAAGTCCAAAGGATATTCTAAATTTTTTTTTTTAATGTATATTTTGAACACTATATAAATAAACGATAAATTTTAGAAATGTTCATAATAGGTGCATGTGGAAGCAATTCTTGGCTCTCATAAACAGAAATTGACCAAAATCTCTAGGGGTTTACTTTAGAAAGGGGTCACAATTAGCCACTCATTGTGTAAGGCAAGTTCAAAAACATCATTGCCTTTGAAGTGTTATAGATCCACATGTCACTAAATTATAGAGATCTCAACCATACAATCTTGTAGTGTGTGTGTTATAGATGATGTGAATTAAATTTGGAGTCATTGGGCCACGTAGATTGCAAGATTATAATGTTTTAGTGTTGAGAAAGGATATTGAAATTTTCCTAGCAATACATTTGGAGGCGAAATTTGATTTCTAAACCTACTCAAATGAAGAAAAAATCTAAACTATAATGTGATTCTAAACCAACATATATACACATTGGTGAAAAAAATACCTTTCAATTGACTCATTGTGTTTGCAAAATTGCTTTCAAATGTCAAAAAAATAGAAATAAAAGTTGCAAAAAACACATATGAGGTTGAACTTCCTGCTACTAAATTACTTCTCAATCACTCATAACTTTATGGATTGATATGAAAACTCGTATGAAAATTTAGCCACAAAAACTAGATTGGTATGCGCAACTTTTGCAAAAACACTTATTGAAAACTGACATTGCATGAAGAAAAAACAAGATGCCAATGTTCATTGTAATCCAAAAAAATTTGGATTTTGAACTTCAAATTGCTCCCAAACATTCAAAACAACTTGGATTGACATGAAAATTTACCACAGTAATTAGACTTCAAGGGGAACATAACCTAAATTTTTTTATTTATTGAAAACAAAAATTGGATGAAGGAGATACAAGCCCCAAAAGTTGCAGCCTTCAAATCTTGCTTCAAATGCAATTTGGTGAACTCAAATTGAATCTGTGAACTTCAATTGGCTTCCAAAAAATCAATATATCTTGGATTGATCTAAAAATCTTACCACATAAACTAGAAGAGAGAGCGCAAATTTTTCAATGGGGTTAGTTGCCATTATCTTAAATCCAAAGCTTCACAAAAAAAAAGTATGGCCAATGAAGAATCTAGACACTAGATCTTCATTTTTTATTGTTTTTCTTTTCCCACTATTCCTATATGAGTTGATTCAACCCCTTACACAAAAATCATGAAGCAATGTGTGACCAAGCTAGCTAGTCAATTGCTCAAGAGTAACAAAAAATTGATCTTTCAATATATTTAGATGTACTTCATCCAACTCCTACATCTTCCACAAAACATCTTGAAAGCTTCTATAATTCAGCTAGAGAATTCTAGGACTCTTGGGTGATGAAATGAGATCACTCAAAATTGAAGGTGTTTTGAAAAGCATGTTTTACAAAATGTAGAGATTAAATAGATGTTTGTTGTACAATGTTCAAAAAAGGGATATTGATATTAGGAAATGGTTGAAGAAAATTTAGTAATCAATTTTGACCTAAAGAGCTTTTGTATGTTATATTTAAATGTCATTCTTGGACTTCAAACAACTTTTGTTGCAATTTGTCTTTTTGTAATTAAAAATTAAAGTGCCTCCACAATACAATAATTGTTGTCAAGAAAAACTTATTTGGAATATGGTGAAACTACAATACACGACACCTAGCTAATTGCCACACTTCAATTCCTACTCTCCTAAAGGATCAAAGCTTTTTGGCTTTGAAATAGACCAATGTAATTGATCAAATTCCCTTTGTTGCATATTATTTAACATTTTTGGGAAAGATGATTTGTCTCAAACTAAATGACATTGTTTCCAATCAACTAATAAAATTGAAAGCTTTTCACAAGAATTCAACCATACAAACTATCAATTATGCCACATTCCATATTTTAGTTTTGATTTTTAGCCACAATATATCTTAATGTAAAACACAAGGAAATTCATCAAAAAATTGGGCTTAAAAACAAACCCCAACTTTCCAAACCATCTTATTTTTTTAATGCCGAATTTGCTTTGGATGTGAAATAGCACATAGTGAACATGGTTCCACTTTAAATTAAATTCTACTTTGGTGTATATACAACTTCTTTGTACATTCCTATTTTTATTCATTTAAAAAACATCCATTATTATTGAATAGAACATCAAGAATTTACAGAGGCCATAAGTTAATGGAAAAATAGATACAATTCTCATGCATGACCTTAATAAATTTGAAAAGCATCTTGGTTCTTTATTAATAAAGTATTGAACATAGATTCTATTATTGACAAGGCCATATTTCATGGCGATTCTTATTAAAATAAAATTTGATAAGTACTCAAGAATTAAATTAGCACTAGAAAAAAATCATCCATAATTACACATAGTATTGCATTAAATATAAATTGATTTAGTAGATTCTGTAATGCAATTTTAATGCAATTTTAATGCAACTTTAGTAGATTCTAAGCAATTTGTATTAGTTGTAATATACATTGAACACAAAACCATTTCAAACCAAAAGTGATTCTCTTTTTGTGCTAAAACAAAGCTATAAGATTTGAAAGCTTCATCTTTAGATGATCTAAAACCAATATATAGAAGTAGAATGCACTCTTTAAATTAATATGTATTCACAATGCAAGATATTGGAGTACATCAATGTCACTTTGGCTTAATTATCATATCAATTTTAGACGAAATTAGATTAATTTTCAAATTTTCAAAATCTAGTATGGGAATTGTAGCAAAAATCTAAATGTAAGTATTTTAAGAAATCAATATTTTAACTAATATTCCATTGAATTTTGAAAAAATTAAAACAAAATATAAACATGTTGTCCAAAAACTAATAAGACATAATTATACTATTGTATCTCGCATCATTAATATTAAATTATATCATGTGCAAAATAATTCAAATTTTTATGTCATATTAGTATTTAAACATTACAATATTAAGAAAATAGAGTTCATAGAATTCCACTACAAGAATATGGGGGTATAAATGACTTGTCCACAATGATTGCACCGACAACAATGACTGCAAAATGACTATTTTGCAGTCATTGTTGTCGGTGTAGTCATTGTGGACAAGTCATTTATACCCCCATTTTCTTGTAGTCTTCATATTAATTTGGAATTAGTTCAATTTACTATTGCAAAATGAAATAAAATTATTAATGTTTATAAAAATACTAATTTTAATAATTAGTTGAATCACTTTCATTTTAGTATTAAAATATTTCTACAATAATTAGGGTGTCAAACGAAAATTAATGTGAGGTTAAACTATAATATATGAATTCTTCAATAATCAGAATACTTGGAGTTTTATTTTACTTATTTTACATATCTAAATAATATGGTCAATGACAAGGTTTTGTATACATGTATCACAAATAAATCCCGGGGAGATCACTTAGCGTATCTATAGCTAACCACGTGTGTTCAAGTGATTTTTTGCCCCCATATTTACTTTTTAATGAACTATGATTTTGACTTGTAATTTTGAGTTTTGTTTAATAAAGGCTATAGGTTTCTACTGCCAAAAACTCCCAATTCAAATACCATATTAAATGATTTCTAGAGAAGGTTGAAAAATGAACTAAAATGGCATGTTTTTCAACTCAAATATTTATAGAGAATGCATTTAGATGACCACTGCATCAATATTCAAGGAACATGAACTTTCAATAGAAATTTATTTTTGAGAATTTTTTGTATATTTTTTATACAATTTTTTCTTATATAAAATAGGGGTGTGAAAGTTATTTTCAGCTTTGCAGTGTATCTTTTTAGTTCAAAAATTAGTAACTAATTATAATTAACAAATAAAATTATCAATAATTCAAAACATAAACTTTCAAAGTAGGAAAATCTACTCATATTTTTTTCTTTTCTTTTTATTTAAATTTTAGAACATAAGATAGAGGGTCAAAAATCTTAACGCACGTAGTTCCTAATGGACCTTCTAAGTGATCTCCCCGGGAAATAAATAGGGGACTTTTTGAATTTACTTCTTACAACTTTCTTTTGATTTGTAGAATGGTGAGATTATTTTGGTTGGATGTAATTTCATTACATTGCTTAATAATATGTTTCTACCAAAAAAATTCACTTCAATGTGCATTTGAAAAAAAATGCTCAACAATTGTCACATCTATTATTTATACATTTTCTAAGCAGTTTTCAATTTTTTAAAAGCTCAAATGTTTATCTTCATGCAAAATATGCAAGATGTCATTACATTCAAGACCTCCAATATTGAAAATGTAAGTGCAAAAGATGCACTTCAATTCCCTTGAAGATTAATGATCAATAACATCAAGGTATTGAACTTGTATTTCTTTTGATTTTTTGGGACAAAATTCTACAATCTTTTTGACACAATTAAATTACTATATTTCACAAAAATAATATAAATTTATTTGAAAAAACTATCAACAGATTTCTTGAAGTAACCTTCATTGAAATAAGCACAAACTTTTAACTTTGTGAGGACATAAAACAAAATTTGCACAATACAAATACCTAAAAAAACATGTATAAAGAAAAATATTTTAGGTGTTCTTGAAGTTTAAACAAGGTCTTTTATAGATTTAAAATTCTATATTTGTTTTTTGCAAAATTATATACAAAATCATACGTCAAAATATGTGTCAAAACAAATAAATGTATATTACTTCCAAGACATGCATTAGAATACATGAATATTTTTACTACAAAATATTGTTTACTAGAGTCAAATTTACTGGAGTCAGATTTTGTGGAGTTTACTGGAGTCAGATTTTGACTTGCTAAATCTAAATTAGGCTAAAATCAAACTTTACTTCCGGGCTTAGAGCATCCCTACAGAGAGGCACCTATGGAGTTAACATGGGGAGTAGCTAGTCCCGGGCTATCAAAACTTGCCCCACAACAAGGGCGCCAGACTATAAAATTTGACCAGATACGCTCAAAATTAGGGAGGGACAACCAAATGCATAGTGTTGCGTATACCTCGCCAAACACTCTGGCTATCCTTTTGACCAACTTCCTAGGTACTATATGTCCGTTGAAATATTTCTTTGTTAGCAATGATCACGATGGCTGGGAGGCATGGCGCTACGTGTAGAAGGAGATTGGTCCACCACGACGATTTATCCGTACTTGGCCAAGGTTAGGGACTTACGTTAGTAGAATCAGAAGATGATTGCAATTTAGGGTTTGGGATTGGCTTTGAGAGAAGTGGAGAAGTAGGAGGGTGAACAAATTCCGTGGGAGGTGCATAATTATTGGAAATCTAAGGAAGGGGAGGAAACAGAGGTGCAATGTGTCGTGGAGGTTGTGCTAGAGTTATAATAGTTGTTGTTGGGCGTGGAGGTCGCAGCGGTGCTGGGAGAAAAACATCAGCAAGTAGAAGTTTGTGGTCGTTTGAAGAACACAAATCTGAGAGCACGCTAGAAATTGATGGAGCTACGGCCTCAAGGGGATGAAGGTGAGGAATTAGACAAGTGAGGCCAACGTCAAATCTGGTGAGTAAGATGTTCCCAACGCATACCATTATTTAGGTTTAGGGTTTAATTCACTATTTGTTACAATTTCCAAAGTGATACAATGCAATGCATTTCATATTACAGCTCTACCATACTCTTTAAATTGAACGCCTTCATATCAAATGGGGTTGGTGGTATGCTCAAATAGATTTTGAAGCCAAAAGTGCTTGTTGATGTTGTTGTTATGGCTAGGAAAATTTGTACTTAGGATTTCTAATGTCTAAGTATCTAAATCATCCTACTGTGCTCTACACTACAATGCAACAACTTCTAATCAAGTCATGAAAGTCATGGTTTTGTACTGATTTCAAATGTTGTCATCCTTCTCAGCTTCAAATTATTGTACATGACCGCTGCAAAGTCACTTGTTGATTATCAAAATAGCTCACTTAGTAATTGAGGCAGGTTGATGTATATCCCCATGATTGCCACAAGAAGACAAGTGGTTAGACCGTGTAGGGTGAGAGAGAAGAAGAAGGAGTAGAAGTAGCGGAAGTCAAGGCAAGCATGTAGAAGAATGACTTGAAGATTTGACAATTTGAAGGAGAGCTTTGAAAGAAAGGTCAAAAAAGGAAGAATTTCAGTGCTAAATAGGAGAGGCACTTAACCCAAAGTGTTTTGAAAATTTCACAAGACCCAATTGTTGGTAATTGGCAAAAGGGCATTACATTTGGGGAGCACATATTCAAGGATTATAACGAGAAGAGGCTGTTTCAATTCCACCATGCTTAGTCATTGGCGTTTAAGTGGTGGGCTATAAATCATGATGTATTAAAGTTCATTGATGTGTTGCAGCAATATGAGAACTTGAATCTTAGTGGCGCCAATGTTGTTGATGTGCAGAAAAGAGGGCTAGAATTATATAGACTCAAGACAACTAAGAATATCGAATTTGCTTATATGCATGTCTGGGAAATAGTCAAGGTCATCCCACAGTGGAACTTAGGCTATACCATTGAGAAGACAAATGCACCAGTGATGAAGCGCAGAGAACTACCACCTGACTTCAACTCCACTTTCTTTCAAACTTCGAATAGTACAAATGAAGGAGGGCCTCCGCATTCCACATTCAAAAGACCGTGTCCACAAGGGTCCAAGAATGCCAAGGAAGATTGTTGCGTTGCACAAGTGAAAGAGACAACACATGCAACAACTATTAAGGCTATGGCAAACGCCAAGCTCCAAAAAACACAAATTATAGCAGAGGCAAACATATTAATGCTAAAGATACATGCCACTAATGGGGTTATTTAGGAATGTGTTGCGAGGTACTTGAAGTTGCAACAAGAGGAAGAGTTGGAAAAATTAGAGGCATGTTTGGCCAAGTTCCATACATAAAGATAAAATTAGTGGGCACCCCCTCCTCCCATTCCAGTGGAAAGCGCCAATGTTCTACATCAAAGAGTGGAAGATGCCATGAGAATTCCTACATGGAGGCAAGGACTTCAAGGTTCAACAAGTTTGGTGGTAGACAACAAGAGATAGAAAGAAGGGAGGGGGGTAGTGATGACGATGTAGGGATTGTTGGTGTAGATGTCTAAGACTTTGAATTGCAGGGATCTATTGGGTTTAATGGCAGCAAAGAGGGCTTCAGTGGCAAACATGAAAACCACTGTCATGAGGATCAGCCATCGTAGATGGTGGGCATGGGCTTGGATGTTGAATTGTTTGGCACGGAGTCTACTAAGACAGGGCGAGACTCCGATGCAAACGAAGATGAGGAAGACTTTGATGGAGATGGGGTTTATCCCAACTTTGTAGAGGAGTAAAACCCCAACGATACATAGATGTGCCATGATGAAGAGGATGACTAGGCCTTATAAAACTAGTATGGCAGCTATGAAGATGGACAATGTAAAGTTGAAATATGTGCCGCCCTTGCAACTCAACACTTGCGCGAAGAGGGACATCAAGATAATTTATAATTTGGTAATGATGTAGGTGCACTTCACACTCATGGTCAACAATTGATGCCACACAAAATTTTAGAGTCGTAGGTCAGCCCTCAGCTTCATATTTTAGCTGTGTGTCCCACCCACAACAACCTTGGTATCCAAAAGTATCATCAAGGCTTGGGACTTTTTTGTAGAGCTTCATTTGCAAGTGACAATAATAGATAGTTACAGTGGTTACAATCTGTAGCAAAGAATGTTCAAATACATGTATAAGATTATGACGACATAGAAGAAGGGAATAGCATTGCTAATGCAATTTTGGATTTGAATGCATGATGAGGTGTACTTTGATTATGATACTTCTATTGTAATTTTATAATCATGTACTTGTACAATTTTGAGTTGTTGATCCCTTGAGAGACTAGAAATGCTCAATTACATTTCTTGTTATGATACTTTTATTATAAAATAATAATAATGTACATATTTAGTTTTTCAATTGTTGATTCCTTGAGAGACCATAAATATTCAATTAGATTGCTTCTTAAACTGTAGTGCATATTTGGATTTTCTATTTGTAGAATTTCCATGACTAAATCTTCATAGGAGAGATCACGACGTAGTAACACACCTTTGTCTAAAGGAAAATGAAAATCTAAACCACCTTTGTCTTCATCTTCTAGTATCACATTATGCAGAATGCAACACGCAAATATGATGTCTGAGATGCAATCAAGACTTGTAGATTAACTTTCTTGCTCTAAATTTTGCCTTTTTGTTGCATATTTGAGTTCCAAATCGGAGTGTTTTTCTGTTTAAACGTTAGTTTTTATTCCAATTTGGTTGTTTTGTAGTCGAGTTTACCAAGTTGAGGGGTTTAATTTTGGGTGTTAATTTTGATGTGATAGGGGTCAGTTAAACCAAGTAGGAGTCTGATGGTCTGTGTGGTTCCAATTCGGTGAATGAGTTGTTATCCAAGTGGGCAACTGTTCAGAAGATTGAGCCGAGTTGGATTCAAGATAGTTGGTAATTTTCAGAGTAGGTCAAGGCAGTTAGTCGTCTTCTTCGGTTGGGGTAACTATCCGTTCTTGACCGTATTAGAGGGGGGTGATGGCCAATTTGATTTTCACCCATTATTTGAGAGAATCCAGTGCGAGTCCGAGTCCAAGTTGGCTGTGTATTTTATGTTTCTATTTGGTTTCTATGTGGTTCAAGAGGACGAGTGGTCCTAGTTGATTTGTGTGTGAATCAGTTCGGAAAGCTGAGTGTGTCAGCATGGATGTTTGATATGTTTGGTTCCAAGTTGAGAAGTATATGCAGATCATGGAGATGACAAAATTGGAAGAAGTTGATTTTCTGGTTAAGAGTGTATGAAGGATGAGAAAGTCGCTGTAAAGAGCTAATTTTCCTATTTGGAGAAGTACAGTGATAGTTTGCCTAATTGATAAGTAAAGGGAACTGGATTCAGTTCGGAAAGTTGAAGAGTTCATGGAATGACATGAGTCAATGCAGGAAGTATTAGTGAGTCCAATTCAGAAAGGTGGAGTTCAATCCGATTTAGAATGGTCCAATTAGAGAGAGAATTGCTGGTGATAGCAAATTGAATTCCAAATCGGAGTTGTAATGTTGATGATGATGATGTAGAATCTGTAAATGTTTGAACTAAAATTGGAAGGATGATATGAGGAAATGATAAACTGGAAGATTGAATTTTATAGTGTAATAGTGATTTTAATCACCAACTTGGTTTAATCGAAAATGTTTAGCTTCCAAATTGGTGTCTTGTGTTTATAATTGTATAGTTGAATTATGTTTATTGATTTGGAGGTCTGCATGTCAATGGGCCTAATTAGAGATGTGTATGTGTTAGTGCTTAATTTTGTGAACTAATAATGAAGCAAGGCTATAGTCTAAGTTGGAATTACCTTATAATCTGTAATTGTGTTATGATTGTTTCTTAATGGGATGTATGATGTTGTGATGCATCCTGAATGAGTTCGAGTCAATGCCCAATTTGGAGTTACGAATGTCGTTGTAATAAATTGTTGTGGTTACCAGTTGGGTATGGGTGATGTTTAAAAGTTTATAATAGTCCTAATTGGAGTTTGAATAAAGTCTGAGTGTTGTCTTGTTCCTGATTTGTAATCGGGATTGATAACAATGTGTGACATATACCAAATTGAAGAGAATTTCTCGGAGTGATTGGAAGTGAGTTTATTAAATCCAATTAGGAAGCCCAATGGAAGTTAAAGGATGAGAGATGGAGAATAAAAAGAGTGATTCTAAGTTGGCAAGTAAGAAGTGTTAATTCTGTAAATGCCAAGGTTATACAAAGCCAAATTGTTGGTAGAAGATAGACGAATCAAATCGGTCCAACAAGATCTGTTGTATCCATAGAAGGAGGCAAAGATCAAGATGGTCTGTGATTAAGATCAAGTCGAAAGATCAAGTGCCGGAGTAGCAGTATCTATGTCAGACCAATTTGGTTGCTGAAAAGCCTGTTGCAGTGGCTGAGTTACAACACATTCCAATTTGGTTGAAGATGAAGATCCAGTGAAAAATGAAAGATTCAAATGTTAAAGATAGGAAGGAAGACAATTCGGGGTGATACTTAACCTTGATAGCTATTAAGAGGGGAATGAAATAAATTTAGTAATTAGATTGTGTAAATTGTGAGAAATTAACTTGATGCTAGTTGGAAGTATACATTCTTGGGTGTTTTATTCCCTAGTTAGTTGTATGTTGTCGTTGTAGAAGTAAGCCTATTTAAAAGACCTCCCTACATTACAAAGTTTAGACCCTACGATTTGGCAACAATTATCGTGTGGTTATTGTTGTTTCATGGGTTTGTACCATAATTGCACTGGCTTAGTGTATTTTTACACACTGAATCAGTGCGAAAACAATGAATACCAATAGCGTGCGGTTTATGTACTTTAACTATATGATTGTTGTGCAGGTTTGACACAACAATTGTATAGTTAAAGTACATAAACCGCACGCTATTGATATTCATTGTTTTTGCATTGATTCAGTGCGTACAAATGCACTGAGTTAGTGCGATTATAGTACAAACCCATGAAACAACAATAACCGCATGATAATTGTTGCCAAATCATAGGGTCTAAACTTTGTGATGTAGGAACGAACTTTACTATCGATTTAGAAATTTCCAAATAGGATCTAAATCTATCTACAAGATTCCAATGTCTGTAGGAATTTTGAATGATGGCAAATTGTGCTTACAAAACATCAAAACACCTTTCAATGTCTTTGTGGGTGTTTTCTTGTTTCCTGGCAGTGACACTGCTTTGCATCATCCAACGCGTATATTGTTTGAACAAAACACAACCACTATGATTAAATATCATTAGCTAGCAAGTAATAGCAATTGTAAAGTACAATGTTGACAACAAATTCCACATCACAAGCTTTCCATGTTAGAATAATGTGCACCAAAGGGCATTGGTTGAGGACATTGAGATTGTTGTTTGCACCTGGTAAAACAAAAAAAATGTGCCATATATGGAGCCTTTGATTTGCAATGGCCTTTAATATAATTGACATATTGCCATCTTTGTTACCATAGTCCCATTGCCATGCAATAGGACAATTTTTCTAATTGTAATGCACACAATCAATGGAAGCAAACATATCAAGCCAACCTTGTACATCGTTTATAGTCAATTATTTGTCAAAATAAGCCCTCGTTGCTTGCCTTAAGTATTGCTCACTAAACTTGGCCTGCACGGCAATGCAAAACTGTTTCATAGCCATCATAGTTGAGGATTATGCTATTCTGCAATATTCATTAGCGGCATCCATTGTAATGCCATACACTAGCATGCAAATCGCTACAATACACTTCTAAATAGAAAAGAGTCATAATTTCCCAACTGCATCTAACTTTTGTACAAACTAGCTATCTTAGGCACAAACTTGTGCCATGATTGTTAAAAATAGTGGCCTACGCATTTGGTAACGGCGATGAAATTGCATACATCTATATACGGGGTTCTTTGCAAAATAATTAGCATTCATGTGCTCATAACCTTCTTGCCTATCTATTTCTAGACATTTGGCTACTCCAAAATGATGTTCAAAGATAGGGAACACTACCAAGCGGGCTTCAAGTTTGGCAAGCCAATTTTAATTCCACTATGGGGAAAAACCTAGCACTCCATTCGGACAGTTCTTTAGGGCATGCCAAAACTTCTTTTTTAGCATTTGGCGCCCCTATTTGGTGAGCCAACTATGGAGATGCTCTTACTCAAGCTTTGATTTAAATCAAGCTAAAATCAAGTCTTATTGCAAGCTTTATTGCAATTCTGAAGGCGTTATAGTATTGATAATTAATTTTTAATTTTTTGAAACAAATCAAACAACCATTGCATTAGATATTGATAGTTACAAATTTTTGTGGTATATTGATAGTATATGGTATGTATATTCTTTTTTCTTTTTTCTTTCTTTTTTGAAACACATGGACTATATTATTTTTTATTTTTCATTTTTTGTCGGGTTTTTTTGAGGTTTCAAATTTAATTTTCAATATTTCTATATTATTCAAATATTCCACGTTTAAAAATTTTGAAAATTTTATTACATTGCATATTTATTTATATTTTGAATTATTTTTTAACAAATCTGACCAGAGCACAGGATATATGTCAAACAATCAATATTTATAAAATGCATATTTAAAATAATGATATATAATTATAATTATTATGTTACATTAATTATTATTACATTATTATAAAAAATAATTTGTATACTAGTTTTAGACCCTAAAAGTTTGTTAAAGAAAATATATAATTACCATAATCCTTTACTCACATGATTGTAAACAAGGATACTGGTTGGACTTGACTTTGAGCATCCGAAGTGGTCTCAACTCCAAAGACTTCCACAACCCGTTTGGTAGTGTTCCCTAACTTTGAACATCATTTTGGATTAGCCAAATGTTTTGTCTTTGTTTTTTTGCATAGTATAATGGATTATCTTTGTATAGATGTATTGCAAATTGAAATAACTATTGTTTTTTAATCATAAAGAAAGTATACAAAGTTATTGAGATGCTAAAAAATTACTACTAGTAATGGTGCACCTAGAAAACCAAGAGTGAGGACCTTGGAAAAAAATTCCACCCAAAAATCTAAGAGATTTTCAATTTTTATTTTGAATGCAAATAAATTTACAGGGTTGTCACATTGAGTGGGTTAAGGTCACCAAACATATCCATTGGACAGACTAATTGGATAGAACAAATAGATAGAATGTACTACCTGAGATTTTTAGGGTTTGGGATTTTGCAAAGTAAAAAAATATTACTATAATTTATCTTGATGGAGTGACATGGCATATTGGCATGATTGCTTATGTATCTATGAGCCATAATCTTCCCAATAATATAGAAAATTTACTATCAATGATAATTTAGAATAAGGGATATTTAGTTGGAATTTTTGTGATGAACAGTTTCCAATTTTTAAGAATTCCAATCTTTTAGCTTATTGGATGTGTATTGTAGTGTTGATTTGATATTATTGTTAGTCCACTTTGAATTGTGCTCACTAGTGAAGGAAAGCCAAGTAATTATTTAAGTTGACATTAGAGTTATTCGTAAAGTCATCCCTAGTTTGATACCCAGTTTTAAACAAGCTCTTATACAAATTGGTGAAAGGAGGTAAAGCAACCAATATGGGATATGTAAATGGTTGGAGTTGTAAGTAACTTGTAAGAGCTTGGAGGAGCTCAATCTTAAAATAAACCCATATCCTTTGAGAGTTCATAAAGAACAGTGGATTTCATTATAAAAACAACCTCTCCACCCTCCATTCTCACAATTTGTCAATGTACAATTTCTTTGACAGGTAAACTCAGGTCTAAACTTATTTAGGCACCATTTCGATGCGAAAGAAAGTTTGGTCCCAAGTTTTGTTTTGCTAGTCTTGATTGCGCGAGCTTTTTACTTTTGCACCTGCTTTTTTACATAAAGCAGGGGTTCAAACCCCAATTTTACCTCTAAACTCAGGTTTACTTTACGAATAACTCTATTGTCACGGGAATTATAATCAAGGACTTGCATGGTTCCTACTGGGACTTGAGAATTTGAATAGTGTAGAAGGAGGGATATTTAATTTTGTTCCAAATTGGCATTTGTCACTTACTACCGAAAAGAACATGTGAGTCCAACCACCAAATTGGTTGTTTTATTGTAATTTTTCTTGCAATGAATATGAAAGTTAAGTTGCCTAGTGAGTTGGGGTGGGTTTGAATTGTGTCCAATTATGTGCTGTAAGCTGTGTAATTTGTGCAAGTTGAATATTGGAAGTTGTCTTATGTTATACGTGTGTTAATTTGCCTAATTGGAATTACTGGAGTTATTGAGTATATGTGCGTGGATTAGTTGTATTGTTGTAATTTGAGTTGTTATGCTTTCATGTATAATGGAAGAAGTTGTCACATTGAAGCTGTCTATACAATGATCCAATCAAATTGTGAAGTTTAGAATATCGAGATGAATTGAAAATGGTTAATGTGTATGATTGTGGATTTAGTTGTATATGAATGGAAATATTAAGTTCTACATGAGAGAATGTTTGTATGGTTCCAAAATTAGAATGTTTGTATGGTTCCAAAATTGGAATGTTTGTGATTGTCAAAATTAATGTGTATGTTTGTGGTTCATGTAGTCTAATTGTTTTTGTTGAATGAATACATTAAATCTCCAAGTTAGAAATAAATGAATGTACAATGAAATTGAGAGGTTCTAAAATTTATATACCAAATTGGAAGAAAGTTTGTGATATCTTAAGAGCAATCTGTTTGTACACTCAAATACTAGGAGTGTCAAAGCAAGTCAAATAGAGAGCTTGAGGAAGCTCATTGTTGAGTTGTATGATTAGAGTGTATAGTTGAAAGTAGAGTGCAAGATAGAATTTGCCAAGTAGGAAGTAGATATCTATTAAGCTAGTAAGTAAAGGAAATAATAATAAAACAAAATTGATATTATGAATGATGCCTTGATGCTAAGAAAATAAGCCATTTGGTGCTGCAAGAGATAGAAAATAACTAAGAAAATAAGTTTATTAAGAATGCAAATTCAAAGTAAAATTTATTTATTTTTGTGGTCTGAAAGAATAGAGTGAAGTTTGAAATTAGGCCTAGTTGGTAATAATGCAATTCATTTTGTTTAAGTTGTGCTATTTAATTTTCTCTTTGGATTCAAATTTTAAATACTGAAGAATAATTTCCAAATTGGTTATTATTCATTTCTAAAAATAGCAAATGTGACAAGTTTTAAAATACCTTGAACTTGTACCAAGTCATTTTTAATAATCACATTTGGGGCTAAGAGCATATTATTTGCTACGTAGACTATAAATGATGTTGATAAATAACATATCTTTTCCTCCCGCTGTCGAGTAGAGAGGCCTTGCCTTGGGAAAGCGTCAGGCTTCTGATTGCAACTAGACTTGGCCAAAAAATAAAGGGTCCCTTGATTTAGTAAAATATATGTACATGCTCATAAACTTCCATAATCCACCACAAAGTTCCATTAAAATATCACATGTTTGTATAAAGTAGTTGGTGTTGCTCATAAACCGTATAAGTTCCCTTCTAAGAAAATCCCGCCATTAATATGAGTGCCATAGCCGCTCTAGGATTCCAAATTGAGAATAAAACATTTTTTTGGAAAATTAACAACAGTATCTACAAACCCTTAAAAATTCAACTCAAAATATCATACAGTCCAATTTTTATAGTTGGTCAAAGTTCACTCTCTCCAATTTGAAGGCAGCTCATCACTACTCTTCTTCCAAGCCCATAACTCTCACATACAAACTCCAAACTGATCATGTGATATCTTTGTAAAAATTTAACACAATAATCTACACACTTTTTTAATTTCAACACACAACAAGATATTGTCTGACATTTACAGTCGGTCAAAGTTCTCTTTCTTCAAATCAAAAGACAACCTCTCATTATTTTGCCTCTAAGCTTATAACTCTTGCATCCTAATTTCAAATTAAGAGAATGGTATCTTTTTAGAAAGCTAGCATCTAAACACATACTTTCATAAAATTTAAAAGACAAAAAAATTCTCACCCAAAAGTATAAACCCTCAAATTTTTTGCCTTTTCACTCTATGATAATTATCATTCTCTCATTCCATCAAGCGTAACTTCCACACAAAAACTCCAAATTGAGCGAGTGATAGGTTTATGGAAACCTCAAAATAAGATGAACAAGCACAAAAAATTTCATTATAAAATTTTTCTTGTACAATCTGTTATGTCTCTCTAAAGTCTCGGTTTCCCTTAAGCAAACTATGAGGAGGAAGAAGAAGACCCTCCACCTTATCCTCCACCTTATCCTCCACCTTATCCTCCACCTTATCCTCCACCTTATCCTCCACCTTATCCTCCACCTTATCCTCCACCTTATCCTCCACCTTGTTCTCTATCCCCTCCACCTAAGCAAATTGATTTTGGCCTCTAAAATGCCACATGGACCACAATTCATCCATTGGCCACCCTTTTCTCGCCATAACTCTATCATTATCTCTTACATGGCAACTACGTGGCCTTCAAATTCTTTCTAAATTCAAAAGAAAAGATAAAACAAACTTCATCTTTCCAATTTAACAACTTAAAATCTCCAAATAAAGTTGAAAATGCTTTTAACTAAAAAAATTAAAAAATTAATGCCTAATGGTTTTCTTATAGAAGTAAAAAAGGTAGAATCTTCTCTATGTGGATCTTTAGACTCTCTAAAAAACCCTTTAGTTTGACAACAATTCATTGTTCTTACATAGTGTATGTAAATACAATGCGACACCGCTATCAGGTCTCAATAACTAATCTGAACCTTGGTTACATTTTTCAGTTGTTTCACATGCTTTCACTCTTCTATGTGGAAGATGGGATTAAATTTTATTATTGAATTGCAGCGTTGGTAAGTCAAGGTATTTGTAAATGTGTTCATCCATAACATTAAAAGCATTTCAACCAATTCGCTTCACAATGGACTTGTCAGACCATGTGTAGCACGTAACAGTGCTCAAGAAGAACACACTTTGTTACCAGACCCCCATCACAAGATTGTTATATTGAGAATTTCAATGTAGTATTTCAAATCCCAATGTTGAATAAGTCATAACTATAGAGAGCGCTCACATTTGCGACATTTTCATCGGTTGGAGACGAAGTTAATCTTTATAGTTGATATGAGGTTTTTCCACCATAAGACAAAGAACCTCCCTAGAGTTCGACTGATGGAAAGTATATGGATCACTACCCTAGTCCACCTTCAAAACAATGGATTCCTAAACATTTTTTTGGTCAATTATTAGTTAAAGGATCTTAAGTGAAAGGAGGGCAACACTTCCAAATCATTCAATTATGTGCCTTAAAATCCCAAATCATCTTAATACATGTTTTGGAAGGGTATAATGACCTCTCAGGTTAAAATCACACTACAAACATCTAATTTGGACCCTAATGAAACTAAATTGCACTGAAAACTAATCACAGCTCAACTCACTCGCACCAAATACCTAATATCAACCATGCATTGACCCATGCACTTCACCAAAGTCCTTAGATTCAATGCATTCAATCCTTCATTTTAGACAATTGAACTTTTACTCCTATGTGATCATTTCAACAATTTAACCCAAATTTAACCCCTAAAAAATGGAACTCACTAATTATATATATATTTTTTTAGGCATTCACGTCATACAATCCCATAGAAGATATACTTACACATGCAAAACCAAAAATGAATTGTAATCGTCATTACATTTTGATTTAGTTAGAATCACAAGAACAATGAAAGACACAACACAATGCATCACTAATAAGGCAACTAATCTCCCTCCACAAAAACGGTTGCCATCGATTTATTTGTGCTCTAAATTGGACGAGCTTAGTCTATATTGAAAGTCATTTTAAAGATCCAATTCTGTAACGGACGTATAAGACACAAGACAAGACAAGACAAGATGAGTTTCTGGATAACAAGATTTGATATTAGAGTTCAAGAAGTACAAGAGTCGAGCTTGAGTCAAGAGCTAAGGTCAAGAGAGGTGTTGTCGAGACTAAGGACTACTTTAGCCTCGACTCCTATATATACTACCAACTAGGAGGTTCTTCCAGAAACTTCCACTACTTAGGAAGCTTCTCAAGAAGTTGCCCTTTATCTTGGACGTTTATGAGGTTCTTCCAGAAGCTTCCGCTACTTGAGAAGCTTCTCAAGAAGTTGCCCTCTAGCTTGGAGGTTCTTTTAGAAACTTCTAAAACCTTCTTGCTGTTTGGAAAGCTTCTCAAGAAGCTTCCTAGAGAAGGTTCTAAACTATGTCCGTGACAAACTCCTTCCAAAAATTCAGCTCAATTTGTTGTTCCGTCCTCTTGATTTTGCTCCTCAAAGTTGTTGCTCCCAATTGTAGCGACAACATACCCTCCTCGTACAAAATCGGTTGCCTCAACTTTGTCTTTGCTCCAAACTTAGCAAGCTCGAGCTTTTTTAAAATTCAACTTTAAGGCACACCACTCCTCTAAAATTTAGCTCCATCCGATTCTTCATGCTCCCACGATCGCTCATAGAAATTAGTAATTTAATCTCACTTAAAATCCCCCTTTCATTCTTAAGTCAATTTTTAATCCAACTTAATGAATCTCAATTTTTACTCATTTTTTTCCCTCACATGGTGAAAAAATACTCAAAAAATTGTTCTAATCTTCCCTCTAACTCATTTCTTACTTCTTCTAACTTTTTTGCTTCATCTTTCATCACATCTTTACACACTCTCTAAAATACATTAAATACCCAAAAATGAGAGAATGAGCTTCAAACCCCAATTTTTCATATAACTAAACTCCCTGACGAAATAACGTTCATAACTACTTTCATCCATCTCTAATTTATTGTTAATTTGCTAAATTAGTGTAAAAAATGTCAAATTAGTGCAAATTGCACTCAATTATTGTAATTCCGCTACTTTAGAGTATGTGCTCTAATTCAGTATTGATTATGCTATTGTAGTATAAAATCCTCTAAATTACAATAAAAACTCTATTTTAGTGTTTCTACCACTATTTGGGTGTTTTCCTCACTATTCTAATATTCTAGTATTGATTTAAATTGAATTAACTTTCTTTGTGTTTTTTCTTATTTCTTAATTTGGTGGTTTCTAATTTATCTTTGGTTTCATTTTTTACTTCTAATCTTTTTTTTTAATTCATTTTTTTTTCAATCTAATTATAATCCCATGTCTTACCTATAATTTTTAGTTTTCATTTTAGTTTTGTACATTTTATATTTGTTATCTTTTTGGTTTTCGATTTAGATCTAATATCATTTTTCAAATTAGTAATATTTTGATTTTGATTTATCATCATTTAAACGTTAGCCTAATTTAGTTACTCTACCAAATCTTGCTTAACATTTTTTTAGTTTTGAACCTCCATTTTTCTCCTAGAAGTTTACCTTCATTTTTTCTTAATAGCATTTTCTAACATTTTGCCCTAACCTCTCCATGTTCCTATTCCTATGTACTAAAAAACTCCCTAACTAGTGGTTGTAATTTAATCCAAAGTACTAACACTTTTGAGCTCGTAAATTCATGCAGAAAATTTACATTCTATTTTCTAAAAAGTGAAGCATTATGGTGGTTTACAATTGATATAAAAAATTATACTCTTGCTAAGATGAAATACAAGTGAAACTGAGAGGGCCCTCTAGCTTGCAATGCAACAAGCAATTTTTGTAGAGGTTGGTTGGAAAAATAAGGAATTGGTCAGTTGGTGGGACACATGAAGACAAGAAGGGCGTGCCAAATCATTTGGCGTGGCAATATAGTGTGACCGCTAGAGAGGCTCTAATCCTTGATTTACCATCAATTAAGACATTGGTTTGCTTATAATTGTTTACTATTATTTAGATTTTCATTTCCATTTGAAGTATATGCTCAATTTTGTAGATAACCGAGCCATATTCTTGTAATTCAAAATTGAATTGCAGAAGACATCACAAATATATCATAATATTAAATTCATATATTAAGTTTGACATTGTTAGAGGTCTATTGGTTCATTGCTCAATGACTTTTGTAGACTTGTCCATACTTTGTATAGTATTTATTAGTGACCTTCCACAAAAGGTCTTCAGTTTTTTATTGTATGTACATTGTATTCATTTGTTTTGTGTAAGTAGATATTGTTGCTTCTAACAACAATGTTGTATGTGTCAAGGGTTGTAAGCTAGGGTCTACTAGTTCCTAGAAAAGCTCTCTCCGCACTCTTACACACTCAATGTCTTGTCCTCTCTATTTTCATAGAATTTTGATATTTAAACCATTTTTTACTAGTGTTTAGCATTATATTAGTATTAGTCTAAAATTCAAAAGATCAAGTTTCAGACTTATTTATAAATAAATAGAAGATTGAAGTTTTAGAATTTTTAAATCTCTCATTTAACAATATTTTTATTGAGCAACAACAATGCTTTGAGGTTTGAAAAAATTTCCCTATTTGAATTCTATATTTGAATTTTCATTGCAAATTCCATCTAAAGATTTGAGAATTTAACTACACCTAAAAAACAAAATCATCACATTTTTAAAATAATTTAGAAATATAATAAATCATCTAAATATTATTAATACAAAAAAACATCTAAATATGTGAATACAAATATTTGATGATTTCATTTCACATATTGACTATCAGAAAAATTTAGAGCTAAAAATTTCATTACAACCTCTTTTCCTTCTTTTTTTTAAATTTGGGAGTGCATTGAGATATGTCCATCTATCATGACTGAACTACTTCCAAAATTCTTAAGATGCCTATTGGATGTCAATGCATGATGAATTAGAGTACTAGTAGACTTGGGATGGTTGTTTGGAGGGTATAGTGTAGATCAATTGTGTGCTGGAATTATGGATGAGGTGGCAATTTCACCCATTTAGAATTTTTAAGTGCAAGTTTTAGTGAGATTTTGGCATAGAATTTGCCCTAATCCACTCTAGTTCATGATTGGGTGATTTTGGAGATTCAAATGTTCAATTTGATAATTGTAGGTGTGTTGCCTCTAGTTCATTGAGAGTTTTTTGGATGAATTTTGAACATTGTGATAGGGAGTCCATCACTTGGAAGGCAGTCTAAGTCTAGAGTCCTATACACTCCCCGTCGACCAACTCTTAGGTGTTTTCTACCACATGCAGTGAAAACAACCCACAAGCACTTTCATTTCACTTGTGCAGAACATTGTGTACATTTGGTTTTGTTGTATTTGATTTGTCAAGCAAAAGAGAATATGTTTATTGCCGCTATGCCGGAGATCTTTGCAAGCACAAACTAACAACTCTTCAAGCAAGTTTTGTGAGTCAATTTTCTTCCAACCCTAGCTTTGTAATGCAGTTTACGATTACATTGATAATCCTTAGAATTCTACATTTGTTTCTTTTAATTTGAAGCACGATGCTTCATATTGTCAATTCTTGTGAGGATATTTAGTTTGACGTATGTTTCTCTTGAGTATATGAGCAAATTTTATGTGATTTCTTTTTATATGTTCTTTCTACACTATGGAACTAGATTTAACAGAGCTAAGACATGGAAGGTTATAATCCAACATTAAACACAACTCAACCTCCCTTCAAAGACTTAGAATCTCCCATCTCCCAAAAAGTGCATTTGTGGGATGAAAAAACAACTCCATTTGTGCCTAACGAAAGTATTCTTGTATATGTTGCTTGGAATTGACTTTCCTTTCCAATGACTATACCAACGATGTATCCTATGGGATCTACTGCAAGTCTTCCTAGCGTATCTATTGTTGCACCTCAAAATTTGAAAACAAACTTCATGGAGGTTCAGACGGAAGAAACTACCCTAAACCCTAAATTCAAAAAAAATGATATACAAAGGACTCGCAAGTCCAAGAGCAAAATGGATCTCCATGAACTTACTGACAAGCAGGTTGAAGAAATTAAACAAAAAGACCCATGGAAGGAGCATTGGGTTGTGAACCTTATTACTCTTTGAGGAAAACTCACTAATATGTTAACAGGACCTCCAAAACAAGGTTAGCATGTCTTCTTCATCCTTCATCATTTTTTATTTATTTTTTCCTTTTAATTGACTTCGATTATCACTTCTTTCTAAATTTTAAAGGTAGCTGTGGACATCACACACTTTACCTAACAATTCTTGTATGGTAATCCATGTTTTGGCATTAGAGAACTGAGAATGATGTGAACAAGCCATGGGTTGGATGTGGATTAGAAGTAAGAGCTAGGCTCCATCGAATAGAGGATGTCTGAGCCATTAGTAGTGGATTGGTGTTTGTGGCCTCAATAAACGAGCCTTAATATTGAAATGGATATTTTTTGCCTTTGCTTAGTGGTATCCAAATGCCTTGCTTTTTTTTCTTTCAGTTCCACAGTTCAATTTTGGAGATTCGGGAACTTACAGATGTTTGACAGTGAGAGTTATTTTTCAAGTTTTCTTGGGTTCACAATTGTGGCAAGTGCTTAGTTGAACTTCTCTGCTTCTTGGAATTTTGAGTCTTCTTGAGACGTTGGATTGGCATGTGCTAGTAGCCTAAATTTGTAAACCATTGATCTACCGTAAATTCACCAAAATTACATTATTTATTGGTTGTTGTTCATCAAGATTACATTATCTTAATTCATCATGATTATATTATTCTATTTGAGCATGTTTATTGTAATTGTAATGTCCTCACCATAATACCATGACATGAGTTCGTAAGTCAATTAGATTCTGAGCCTAGATCATCATCACCGCACGCATCCACTAGATTAGCCTTCATATGATTCCTACTCAAGGCTTGTTGGAAAGACTATGCAAATACTTCCTATCTGTCGCATACGATACTAGCCAAACATGGTAGATTTTTTAATTTTTAATTTTGAAGTTTTTATCTTAGGCTAACCTAAAAACTTTAAAAGCTATAACATGTTTGAATTTTAGAGTGAGAATAGGAGTTCACATCTTCTTCAGATTGGCAAAATTTGAAGATGATAGCACTCCATTTGGAACCTCACATGTCTCTATTGACTACTTGCAAGGATTGACAATTAGAGCCGATTGCACACAAAGCTCATTTCATTGTGCCATGATTTCAACAAAGATGTTGAGGCTTGCTGGAAGAAATGGGGATCCATTTATAAGGATTACAAATACGATAGGTTCCATAATTCATTGTCTAAAAATGAAAGATAAAAAAACTGCAAACGATATGAATTCATGTCAGAATGAGCTAATGTTATTTCTTGTGCTCATGGAAGCATATTTGTACCTGAAGTAGTCACACCATCGGAGACAAAATATGATCCAAAGTATAAGATTCAAGCAAAACTAGGCAAGGTAAAAGACAAACGCAACGAGAAGCATAAAAAAAAAGATGCCCTACTTTCAGACTATTTGGAAGAGGGGCAGAGCAATAGAAAATTGCTCATTCAAACCATGCAAGCAACAAAGTCAACAAAATTAGAACTATTCAAGAGCATGCAAGAGACTATGGCTAAACTAATTGAGAAAATCTAATGTATGTGTAGTTATTATTAGTTTTTTTTATTTTAATTACGTTTGAACCAAAAGGTGCCTTCCAAGCTTCCAAAACATTAGTGTATGGATGTACTTCCTATTGCTGTAAAAGACAAGAAGTAAATTTGTTATGAACAAGGTTGATGTAGTATGATATGGTGTCCTGACAATAAGTTGGTCTTGGCTTCTAATATTCCAATTTGATATATTAGATATTGACCCATTGTACTCTTTCAGCACTATACAACGTGTGGAGGGAGTATTGGAAGGCAACAACAGATCAATATTTTGTCATAGTGTTGTTGGTGCTAGTAAAATCCACACAATGTTAGGGACAA
Organism: Antitrichia curtipendula; assembly: GCA_951230915.1. Classification (NCBI taxonomy): domain Eukaryota; kingdom Viridiplantae; phylum Streptophyta; class Bryopsida; order Hypnales; family Leucodontaceae; genus Antitrichia; species Antitrichia curtipendula. The sequence continues at coordinate 38,758,572 of OX579635.1, forward strand.
TCCAAAATCTTGGACTCATGGCTTTAACTTTAACAGACTTGTTTTTCTAAGATCAAACAACATTGCAGGGATGGAGACCATGTAATACGGTTTTCATATGTTCAGGTGTACAATAAAACCGTTCGTGATCTTGCAGCGGCATTCACGCAATATCAAACTTATTCAGTTGATGAAGTATCTATTTCGGCTTCAATACTAATTTCATCTTCTTCTGCTAGGATCTTACGAAATTTGAAGCTTACTAAACTCCTTCAAGTTGATAAATTTGCAATGTTGCTTGTTTCAATTCAGTTATTATTAAATTGTGCTAATATGTAGTGTTAAACCTTGAAACTTTAGGCTTGTCACAGTACATATGTTAGCAACTTTCCCTAACTTCAACTGTATGCCCAAGCACTTGACAGCCTACTTATCCTCTTCATTTTTTCCATTGGTGAGAAGATTTGACATCTAAAAAGAGGCCATCACTCGCTAGCTAAAACCTGAAGGGGTGTGATTTTATCAATGGAACTACCACATGATTAGAATCAAAACTCTTTTTATTACAAAAGCTTTGAGTCATATAGTTAGTGAAGTATTGTTGTATAAGAGCTTTTGTTTTGCATGATGGCATAACAATAATAAGACAACAAATATTTTGTTGGCATTGACTCTGAGTCTTCATGTGTGAGCAATCTCTAAACACATGGGTGGTCAACTACTGAGGGACTAAATCTACAAAGTTGTCAAACTTCTGAAAGTTCATTCAGTAAGGTTCCCTCCACACCAAAAAAATCCATTTCTCAACCAAACCTTTTGAATTGTGATCCTTTTCCACATGTAACACCAAAAATTGCCAACCTAAAACAAGAGGCATGTTATGGAGCTTTGTGGAACAAGTTGTAATCTTCAAGTGATATTTAACATTTATTTAATATTATGAAGCTCAAAATCAAAATATGAGAGAATTTGGGATTGCATTGAGGACCAAATGTAACTGTTATTAGTCACCATCAATGTCAACATAATTGGCTATCACTACAAGAGAAAGGGGTGTTTTAAGTAGTGTCCTAGACATCACGTCTTTTAAGTAACATCTTTTAAGTAAGGTTTTAAGTAAAATTTTACTAAAAAGACAGTCTTTTTAGTAAAATTTTACTTAAAACCTTACTTAAAAGATGTTACTTAAAAGACGTGATGTCTAGGACACTATTTAAAACACCCCTTTCTCTTGTAGTGTATTCTACGTTTTTTAGAATTGAAAAGAAATTTTGCTATTGTAGCCCTTTGTGATGCCAATTTTTTGGTGATCTAGTTGTCTTTGATCATCATCTACATATATCTTGAATCCATAATTTCTTGCATTTTAAGCAAAGATTCATGCACATTTCTATTGAAACCTGCAAGGGCATCTAAGCAATCTTGGAATATATGCAATCTCCCTTAATATTTTTGCATAAATTCGGAATGCAAATAATTGTGAATATCTTCTTTAGCTTCTTGAGTCCATTTGTTCTTGAACTTGTCTTTGTAAATATTACACAAATTGTGGATGATGATGTAAGTGCTTACAACGTCAAGAACCATCTGCAAATCACAATCCATTCGCTTGAGTAGAATTTGCCACCGTCCTTTCAAAATGCCAAAAGAGCTCTCTATGCATATCCTTGTGGAACTTTGAACAAAATTCCAATGGTACTGCTCATCTCTTAATCCATCTTTTTGGCCCTTGTAAGGTGATAGCATCCACGGTCCAGCTAGATAGGTAGTGTCTCCTACAAGTGCAAACGGACTCAAACACTCAGCTTCACAAAAATGCCCAATGCGGAATGAGCCCACATATTAGAGTCATGTATATTTCATGCCCACCTTATATTAAAGTTTCAAAAAATGGAATCGCTTGTCATGCCTTACAATAATACAGAGTGAAAACCTTTGCGATTACAATAGTCTGTTGCATGAAGATGTGGTGCTACAATCGGAATGTGTGAGCCATCAATTGCTCCTACTACATAAGAAATTCCATGGAGTCTCTCAAAATCTAAAGTAATCTCTTGCATTCTTGAAAAAAAGGCCACTGAACATAATTTCCTTTAAAAAAAGACGTGAGGAATTGAACAAAGATCTTATGGCATATAGACAATCATATACCATATAAGTCTACAACCACTTGAAGAATACTTCTTGCAGCTAATCATGACAGTCCAACAACTACACTAATTTCTATGGAAATGGCGCTTCAAAAACATGTGTCCTATTTTTGCAAAGAACAAGCTAGGTTTGAATACAAAAATTGAAAAGTTTCATGAGTAATCGTCATTCTTGCTTTAAACCCTCGACAGGTAAAAGAGGTAAACAAATGTATCTCCAAGGATCTTTAGACTCTCTTACATGCCCAAAACAACCGAGACCCTCTCTTTCTTGCTCTCAAACAAAATAAAAAATTGGATTCTCTCCAAGTGGTTATGAATCACAAGAACCATAGTAGTAGATGTCTATTGAAGATAATAAAACATGAGCATTTGAAAAGCAAATAAACCCAACAATTTTTTCCTACTTCGTAAGTCAATGATAGAAATCCTAATCAATCAAAAGACAAACGGCAACCTCAATTGAACACCACTAGACCTTGAAGAATGCTAGAGAAGTTTATGAACATTATGGTACTATCCATAAGACCACATCTTGCAAATTTCCAAGAAACTTTGTAGGGACCACCAATTTCTTGGAGTTCCAGCCGCCTCAATTTTCACATTGAGTGTCATACGTGGAGTACTTTTGACCTATAGAGAGGCCGGAAGAATGGTGGATTTTCCAAGTTCCTGCCTGCCTTTGACCCTTGAATGTCAAGGCGGACGTTTTGCGGCCAATGAATGACAAGTGAATCTCATGTGTAGGATAGAAATACAATTATTCATCCTCTAAATTTTGTGGGAAAAGGGAAGATCATCTACAATAGTTTGACTTCTAATAAGTGCTTTTGCATTATTTTAATCCAACAATTCACACGGTATCAAAACAAATGATTTCCTCAATTATGAGCCTGTTGTTTAAGGGCTAATGTGAAGTTGCCCGAAGTTGTGGAAGAAAAGCATAAAAAGATTATTAGAAAGTTTAATTCAACCCTTGTGGCCTTTAAGAAGGGAGTGGAAAATTTAGTAATTAATATTATTACATGTGCTTGTGGATTAAAGAACATTTTTTCTTAGTTGAGGTTACAGTGGTCAATTAGTAAATTTATTATAAGCATACCTACTTAAATGTCTCCCTGAAACAAACTTTATACTAAAGCTTGGTTTATTCTAATTGAGGTCCAAGTCCTTCAACAAAACTACTTTTTGAAATCCAAGCATAATGATCTTGCAATTGGTAAGGTTCTCTATTTTGAAATTTAGGAGGGTGTATTCTAAGAAGTTAATTAAAGGATCTAATGGTTGGATTTGTTAACAAATATATGTAAATGAAGACTAGTATTTTGAAGCACTTTAGGGCCTCTAAACATGGAAGAACTTAATAGATGGAGATGGTTGGATCATCTTGTCTCTAACTCATTAATGAGAGCTATATTTTTCTTCTTTACATAAACTAATTCTAATTTCACAAAGATTGTTTATCTTCACACGTGTTATATTTTAAACTTTTACGAGAACGGAGCCCGTTGCAATGCAACGGCAACGTAACATGGTGAATAAAATTAAAAATGACTCCGAGGGGCGTTCTCGAGCAACCGAAGCTCTGCAATATCCTTAGGGTTAAGCTCTGCGATGGAAGCAGTTACGCACGCACACGCACAGACACAGGGCGATGAAAAAGGGATGAAAAATTGGGATAGAAAAAATGGGATGAAAACGTGACCATCTTCGTGACAGAGGGTCGTGACAAATAGCGTGACAGTCTGTACTTAATGTAATAGATTAACCCTTCAAGGTTAAAAGTTATACTCTATTCTCGACTCTATTTTTTCTTCACTCTTGGTATGAGTGTACTCCAAGGGTATAAAAAATAAAAAAATCGAGTATGGTGTATTAGGTATCTAGTTTGGAGCAAACACTTATTGTTGAAACTAATTTCCACAAAAGTTAACAATCTTTCAAACAATATCACCCTTTAATACAGATGGATGATGAATGTTTAAAAAAAAATTCACTTTATGCAATTACGATAAATTCTTCGATGATGGTTTAAATTAATTAATATAATTATCCTAAATATCTTGAAAACCATCTTCTCTTTGGCCTTTGGTTTGCTTTTAATCCGAAATTGCATTTGAATTTTTAATCTTGTATTTTGGGGGGAATTGACAACAAAGCATAATTGCTTGCAATTTAATTACATTGAGTAGTCTTCTTCCTAAATAGAGCTATAACTACCACCCTTGTATTGTATCTCCCTCCCTCCCCAAGGACTTTCTATAATATCAAAGATACCTATGCTAATTATGGAGATCTCAATTTCCATCTCAATCAAATAGACAAAAAAAAATAAAAAATGACAAAATCTATCAACCAATTTATTTTTATAAATTATAATGTAAAATAAATATAGATAGTCATTTAAGTATGTACAAATGATGTAGATATTTGGAGGAATTAGAAATATATATTGTAATTTTTATAAAGTGATATTATTATCTCTAGTTCAAAAATAAATAAATTTATCTTTTATTATTATTTTCCTTAGTTCCAGCACTTAAGGTTATACAGTAAATTAGGGTGCATTTGTGAAGAATCTGCCCCCATGACTCTGCCAATTAAAAAAAATTAAAAACAAATTAGCAACTCTACATGTCCGTCCGACGTGACCTATACTATCCCTTGCGGCGGCGACTCTAATTGGCGGGTTCTCCGAGTTCACGGTCGTTTGGAATTGGCTCCCTTCCCTCATAAGCCCATCTTTCCCACCTCCTTCCCTTGTTGTAGTGTTGTCCCGTCCTTCTTGCTGCACTTCGAGGTTCCCGGGGAGCCCCGCCCTGCGTTTCTGTCTCTTGTCCATTGCTCCTTTCTCTCGAGCTTCGTGCATTTTCTTTCAAGATGGGAGAAGAATTCAGGTGCTTCGTGGGCGGCTTAGCCTGGGCCACGAGCGATGGCCGCTTGGAAGACGCCTTCCGCCCGTTCGGCGAGGTCGTTCAGAGCAAGGTCGTCACGGACCGCGACACCGGCCGGTCTCGTGGCTTCGGCTTCGTCACGTTCGCGGATGAGGCCGCCATGAACGAGGCGATCAAGGAGATGAACGGGAAGGAGCTGGACGGTCGGAATATCACCGTGAACCAGGCGCAGTCTCGTGGAGGAGGCGGCGGTGGTGGCGGTGGGGGGTACCGCGGCGGAAGTGGAGGTGGCGGTGGCTACGGCGGCGGCGGGGGTTACGGTGGAGGTGGTAGCTATGGTGGAGGAGGTGGCCGTTCGTACGATCGCGAGAGCAGTGGTGGCGGTGGTTATGGAGGCCGTGGCGGCGGTGGCTATGGAGGAGGAGGAGGTGGCTATGGCGGAGGCGGTCGTGGAGGCTCCGGCTCCGGCAGCTGGAGGAACGACCGTCAGAGCGAGTACTGATGAAGCCGCTGAAGGTGGTTGAGCCTCTGGTGGTTTGGGATGCACGCCGGGACTCGGGCGGAAGGTGCGCGTGGCCGGAAGCCTGGGTGTCGGGTTTGGTGAAACGATGTGCTACAAGGGGGTTGCTGAAGGGGAAGACACTGAAGGGATGATGATACTGTTCGGGCCGGGAGAGATGCAACTGTTCACTGAAAAAAAAAGCCACTCGAGATTTGACCGTTTACTGCAGCTGCCTTTGGTCTGGGAGGCTTTTTCTGCCTAGAAGAAGACCCGCCTGTAGGCCGCGACAGTGGCGACGCTTTATTGCTGTTCTTTGTTACCGTTTCTTGTTCTTGTTTTGATTGAATGTGCTCTTCTGCAGTACAGAGCAGGGCTCGTCCTTCACTGTTCCTGAAGTAGGATAACCACCCGTGGTACTCTGATACTCTCTTTTGTATGGAGCTTAATATGTGTTTGGCTCTCATGGTCTGGTCGCATGGTGTTTTTCGGATGGTCCTGTCTTCGTCTTTGCATGACTCGACCTTCCGAACACCAGTGTGGGCTCTCGGTACTGAGTTCTGTGAAACGTGTTTCTTGGATACTTGGATTTTGTAAACCTGAATAAAAAGTTGACTGTGATGCGCCGCAACATACTTGTCTTTGTCTTTCCATTTCTCAATGCCAGTCTTCGCTCAGCTTACATAATTTGTTTTACTCTTTTGTCCTGTGTGAGCACATCTTGATGACATGGTAGCTGAACCTTCATCATGTGGATTGCATCGGTTATATTTTACTCATTTTTCTTGGAGAAGATCTGAACGCATATTCGTCTTATCTGCATGTGACTCATAACGAATTCCTTGGAAATGCTCACGCAAGGGATCTCCTGTGTCCGCGAGCTTTCGGCCCTGACATGTTCAACGAACCAAGTGTAAAGCAGCTAAAACAGAATCAAATGGTTCCGTGGTTCCCGATCCGTCGTCCTTCTCGAAGGAAAGGTTCCGTGGTATGTATGTCATTACTGCTGCATGTATCGGCGGAATGTTGAGCAAGCCTTCTATCATTAGGGGGTGTCACACAGTCACACATTTCCTTCAGCGAGTTCGCTAAAATGTAGAAGAGACTCAAGGGAGGTTGGTTTCCTAAAGGCTACAATTTTTCACTGCGTTCGGTGAAAGGATATTCTTAACGATCCTCAGTTTGTGTGTATGATGTATTCTGATAGGAGAAATTTACGTACCTGAAATGTGTGTAGTATTGAAACTTGTTTGCTCGGGCTTTACTCCGGAGCTTCCTTATCTTAATTCGTACTAGATTTCAGCGGTGGTATTCATTGTTCGTTACTCTGGAATTCAATGTTGGTATTCTTCTGAGATGAAGAATGTAGTGATGAAAGTGAAATTGAACGCAGAATTGTAGTTCTTCAAAATCCCTTGGGTTGGGTTGGGTTCAGAACCGTGAGACGCTGGGGTAGCCGGCCTTTGCATGATAACTCCTACAAGACAAAAAATTCCTTTTTTTTCGTCCGATTTTTTTTTTTTCTTGGAGATAGTGTTCAGCACAGTATTCGAGTACTGAATGAGGGTGCATTTAATGTTCTCCGATTTTCTTGATACTGGTGGAAGGCAGATCCGTGGCAGACACTTTCAATGATGAAGGACGGGTGTAAGGTATGTGCAGCTAAAAGTGACATTCTCCTAAATGCGACACCTATCTTCAGACGTCCAAGATTTCAAGTTTAGAATCTTGGATATCTGTACATAGATGTCCCAAGGAGAGTGTCTCTTTTAGGTGCACAGACCTTGGGTGCTCTGTTAGTTAAGGTAGGAGGTCTATAAACCGCTCATCTAAGAGCTGAAGCTGACTTTTGGGGAGGTAGAACTTCTTAAAATATTTTTTATTAAAATTTCCTTGAAAAGCAAGAGAAATCGGCATCTAACCCAAGTTGTTTCATATTTATCAAAGCTTTGTGGAATTAGTTATGAATTTCTGAAGTTGCTGAAAAGTGCATTTTAGTGGGCTCTAAAACCAACCACCTCCTCAAATGCACACCTCTTGTACATTAGAAAGTGCAAAATGTACCTCTAGAGCTTGATTGGTTTTAGAACCCACTCCATTTTAGGACCTCCTACCTTAGTTCATTTTTAGTAGGTGTCTTTGGAAAAATAAGGTTGGAGTGTAAATCAGAATTGGTAGGATAGGCAACCAAATTAGTGTGCAAAAATTGGTAGGACCGACAATCAATTGGTGTGCAAAAATAAAAAGATGGATATGTAGTTGTTGCTTTTATGAAATTGTTAGATTTTAGTCACTTTCCATTTCTAATGTAAGGTGGGTATTACTTTAGGGTTCATCATCGAGGGGTTTGGAGTCCTTGGATGGGGTGGGAGGGTGATATTGCTTGAGGGTTGGTTGTGGTAGTTAGGCTTGCTCCATTGTCTGTGTTTGTCCAATGTATTGAAATTTAGAGTTTGGTTTCAATATTGGCATGTCTTTGAAAGAAAATTGTAGCCTTTACAAATTTAAAAGAAAAAGAAAGTGGCTAGCAAGAACTTGATACTAGAAGAAATGAGCCAAGAGATTTTAATAAAGAAAAGAAGCAACCAATGCCCTTGCAAAAAAAATCCAAATCTTTCGACTAAGAAAAGGGTAAGTTATCTAGACAGCTCTTAAAATTCTGTGAACAGTAAGCTCGATGCATAAACAATAAATTGGGCTACCCAAATCTCTCCTTAATCCCTAGAATATTTGATTGGCCCCTTGGTAGACAAAATGGATTTCAAGAAGGTTCCAATGGTCTCAATATTTGTTGTGATTTCTTAAAACTTTTTTAGAAGATAGATAAATACATTGGCTTTGGGGGAATATAGTTTTTGTTGCAATCAATGCCCGGGAGCAAAAGTCATAGCACAATAAGCCCAAATTTTGGTACGGCAGGCAAAAAAAAATCCACAAAATTTAAAATTAAAGATTAAAACTTTTTTTCTTGTAGATTGTATTTTTATCAACATGGGAAGATTTGCTTCATTCCGTTTGAATTTGGTATGTAAAAGTTATGGACAATCTTGTTTTTCAGGCAACTAAAGCATCTTCATGGATTTTGAAATTGAAATTGTGATAATTCAAAAACTTTTTAAATTTTTATTGAATTTGTAAAATTGGCTTCAAAAGTATACTAGACATTTAAGGTTTTTTAATTAGTTTGTAACAAAACACAAAAAAAAATGTACATCCTTGGCTTATTGGTAAATGATGTTATTTAACCTCTAAAGGGCTCATGCTAGAATTGTCAAAAGCAACCAATTTTTTTCAAGCAGTGAAAATAAAATTTAAAATTTAAAACTATAAGAGTAGAAAGTCATATTAGATTTTCATATGGGAATGTGTAGAAATTTTTTCAAAATTAGAGCTTGTAGAATGCAATATTACAATGCTCATATTGTAGTAAGAAAAATTTCATACTAACTTTGCTTGACAAAATATATAGTCTTTCAATCCTCTTGGAATGAGATTTTGGCACTACATATGAATTTGATTTGATTTTTTGATGGTTACATCATTCACAAAATTAATCACAAAATTTGCTAGTTTAAAAAAATTGGAAATTTTGCATATGTTGCTCAAATATACCTATTTTGCCTAAAAAGTTTAGAGTTACATAACTTTTGAACCATAAAAAAAAATATAACTATAAAATGTATGCATTCGTGCCATATGCTATAATTTTAGAATTATCCATTTAAATTTGAATTTATAGAGATCTACCCAAATTTTCAATTGATCATTCAACAATCAAGTCTTTTTGGGAAGAATTTGAATAAACAACAAAATTCAAATGATATATTTGGATGAGAACAAAAATCAATGCTCTCTATATTATTCTAATTTAGATAGCTATGTTGAAAATTTGTCAAGTAGTTTAGAATAATGTTTAAAATAATATTTTGAAATTATATTAAAAAAATCTCCCAATGTGATTTTGATGAGGAAATTTGATAGATCTTCAAAGGCTAGGAGAGATTTGTAGTAGAAGATAAGATAGACTATATGAGTTTATAAAAATAAAGCTTCTTGGAAAGAACGTCATCATTTGGTTGATGATTGTGAAATTGCAAGAAAAAACCCAAGCACCATGAAGTTCAAATTGGATGTCATTTTTTGTCAAGAGATTGAATAGACCTTACAAAGATTTACAAAAAAAATAAATTCTTGTGGACTAATACATGTGTTGTTCTATATTACTTTGAGTGATATAAAATTGAGCATTTGAATTGTACATTGTACAATCAAATATGATCAATCAAATATAATTAATTTCTTGGTTTTGGGGGGGTACATGGTCAAATTTGTTCTTTGGAATATATCCACGATTAATTTTTTTCTTTAAATTTTTTTCTATGTTGGTCTTTGGACACATTAGCGAATTGGCATTGAATTTGTATTCTTCTCTCTTGCTTAACACCCGTACTTGGAAAATAAAATAAAACAAATACATCATTTTGTGAATTTTGATGAATTGTCTTTTAATTTGATTGACTGAACTAAATTATAGCATTTGACTCCTTGCCAGAAGATGCAATGTATCATATGCAAGTTTTTCAAAAAATACCATGGTTGTTTTAAAATAGGTCCAAAAATGCTATAAATTATATAAAAGCTTAAAACTAAAGTATAATGTTGTCAACCAAGTCATAGTCATCATTAACTACAAGAATGTACATTGGCCTTGTTGTGGTTCAAAAATTATCATTTGCACTAGTCTCAAGAAACTCTACATCATATACACTTACATCTTACCTATCATCAATAACAATAACATTGTTCTACTCTACCTTCAAGACTCTCATAACATTTGCTACAAAATAATTACACTTCACACTTTCTCGTACCTTGTCCAAGATTGTTGCAAGAAATTGCCAACCCAAATTTGCAAGGCAAAAACCTAGATTTATATTATCAAAAAATATTTGAGTCACATTATCCATGTCAAAGGTATTTAAAGTCATCATACATTTCTAGAATGCAGAGGACTTGGTGCATTTCTTTTTTCCTTGACACATTGGCAAAAGCCAAGAATCAAAAGAGATATATATTTCAAACTTCAACATCAACAAGAAGGTGCTGGGAAGAGTACTTTCCATTTGTGTTTTCATCTTGCACCTATAGAATGTTGCAACCCTCTCAATTAGGTTTTTGTAAGTCAATATGATTCTATTATAACAAAAAGAGTATTATATTTCACATAGACTTCAATTCCCTCTATAATTTGCTTTTGTATTACATTCCTGCACACACACTCAATGTGCTCTTCAACTTTGTCTTTCACACAATATCCTATCATTCCAATGTAGGTATATAAACTAGTGTTGTGGAGTGTCTTTGTTAGAATATGGTGCCTAAGTAGAGCATTCTAGCTATCCTTTGTCTTTTCTTGTTTACGTTCAGATGATTTTGTTCATTATGCATGTAGAGGATGCCAAAATGCGACACACCGTTTGCACATAGAGCCTTGACAAAGCACCTCCTCTTTCAATGGAGTAAAACCCAAATATACATTCTTTCTCAATGCGTTCTTCTATTTTTTTATAAGCTTAATAGAAATGTTAGAGGTCCCTACAATAATAATTACTTTGACATCTAATTTTTTGCACTCTTCTGGAATTTTTTTCCTTGTATTTTTTTCACTACACTTACTGCTATGATTTCTACAATCTTTTTTACTTCTCCATTATTTTAGCAATAATAATCTTTTGCAAGGTTTGCATAAAATTTGCATTGCGTAGCAGTGGTGGCTAACTCTTAGTTTAATTAATTTCCTTTGCAAATTGTTGCTTTTCATGTCTCCAACTTTTTTCTTTGTAGATTGTTGCCTTTCTTGTTTGAGACATTATCAATTGTCTTTTCTCAATTCTTGTTTGATTCCACAATTAATCCATAATCAAAATTTAGTATTAACAAGTAATTTAGAATTTTCATCCTGAAGAACTTAAATCCATCCAACCACAAATAACTTGTTCAGAGTTGCCTTTCAACTTGGATGATTCTTAGAAGAATAATAGCGTACAAACATAAAACAAAACCATAGAAATACCTATTGTTACTACTATTGTTGGTGCTATGTTTGTTAGTACAAAAAACAAATAAAGACTTCAAGCTACAAAAAAACAAAAAAGAAGTCAATAGAAAACAAAATAACTACAAACAAATTCAAGACCTCACTCGAGAGCAAGACTTCATTAAAGAAGAGAGGAGTAGAGTTGCAAGGAGAGAACTAGGAGCAAGAAGATATAAAGCCCTACAAATTATGAGATTAATTGATTGCTTACCCAAGAGTTGAGGTACACAAGGAGTTGCCAAAGAGGTGAAAGAAGAAATTGCACCATTGAAAGTTGAAACAACAAAGAAGAGAGACAACATAGAATGAAAGATGACAACAAGGAGAGGAGAAAAGACCTAGAATTGAAGGGCAACTTTATGAGAGATGTGGTTTACATCAACGTCCAAGGGAAAGTTCATTTTTAGGCAAAATTGGAGATCAACAGTTGAAGGGTTTCGTGGGTTTTTTGCATGGAGGGGCGGGTTTTCTTTTTTCCTTGGCATGATTGTCCCTTATTTAAGTAATAGTGTTTCAATATGTGAAAAAAATAAAGCAAACTACTTGTTGAGCTCACAAATTTCTATTGGTAGCCATTTAAGCCCAAAGTAAATTTGTTGCATTGAAAAATTGAGAAACATGGAAAACCTTAAGAAACATTGAACACTCATTCAAGACTCTATATGTATGACAAGCAGATAATAGTGGATATACAACCTCCATCATATGATGGGATAAATTATAAGAACTATACCAATATGTACCTTGTCACTTTTAGATCAAGTTAAACCAAATAAAATTCTACCCCCCTTCCTTAAGGGAGATGCTTGTGAGTTGTTGCAAGAGATAATTAAAAATTATGAACAACATATAACTATAGAAAGCATATGAACAATGCTATGATAATGGAAAATGTATATGATGAAGAACATGTGACAAAAAGTAACATTGCAATGGAAGCCCTTAGTTGGTTGAGTGACAAAGTTAGGCAAGACATCTTTTTACAACACCCCTCTAAGCATATTGTCAACACATTATAAAATACCTAAATCACTAGTTACATGTTTCCTAAGAATTTGCACCTATCACAACATGAATAAAAGCACTGTTGTTTTAAAAAAACTTTGCGGGACAGATAGACAACTCTCTAAACTAGGAGTTAATCTTTAAAGATTTGATAAGCCCAATTGGGTTGCAACATGGTGTACAACTATGAAAATGGGAGGATGATAAAAAAATGGGTCATCTCTTTTATAACATTATCCTACAATGATAGTGATAGTAAGGAAAGTCTAAAGCCTTCCTGATTGAATAACGTCACATATTCTTGATCTTTGTTTCAAGAAAATTCTTACTACCGTACGTAAAGGCCTAATTCAGCCCTTAGGTGTCAGAATTGACTTTCCAGGTCAAATTATAAGGGGTCCATGTCACCTCACACCATTCACAAGATGACATGTGACACTTCAATGACAAAAGTGACTTGATTTCTAACGAATATGACCTTCAAGTAGGGGTTTGAAATACCTTGAGGCCTAGTCATAAATTTTAAAGATGCGTATCCGAAATCATCACAGTCCACCTCCAAACAAACTAAGGTAGCCGACCTCTTTCCAACCAGCCACCTATCTTCACTAGTTAGTTTGCTTTGTTTTCGATCAGTCATGATTCAGGGAGACAATTCACATGGTTAGGTGACAGGTCACGCAGCTTGGGGAGGTGTATATTGAAAACATACAATGATCATATGATGTACATTGGTCGCATTGAAGCACGGTCGATTTTATAACCAACCTATGGTTAGAAATATAGTGACCTATATAACAAGAATAGATTGAGCATAATCTCTACGAAAAAAATTCATAAATATTTCAATTTTTGAGGGAAAAAAATGAACAAACTCTCGAACCCTCCTCACATCTATTTCTCCAGGGGGGGGGGGGGGGGGGGGGGGCCCACCAAATGCATACTGGAAAGACGGTAAATTGCTTAGATGGTCGGAAAGAGGTCGGCTACCTTTTATGGAATCCATTAAGTTAGTTCCGACCGACCAACTCAATCCAAAAAAACAGTGTATCCACTCCCCTAATAAGTTAAGTTAAAAGGACAAGGAGCCTTGTGGAGATTCCGCGTCTGGGTCTAGTGGAAGTGCCTGGATGCCCTTGGGATGCCCTTGGGATGCCCTTGGGATGCCCTTCACCACGTCATGCTTGCTTTTATGGACGATTACACATCCTTTGAGACGAAATTGGATGGAAAGACAAACAGAAAAGCCCCCCCCCCCCGGGATCATCTTCAGTTGGGCAATTGGATGGGCATCCAATCTCATCCCGCCATTGGTGAGCTCATTAGACCGGACCATTGCCTTATTAGTTGTCTCTGTTTTGGAAAGTCTCTGTGGGAGTACGTCAACTTGTCAAGGTGCTGACAAATCTGGGCTTGGAATAACTTAAGTGATGGAGTGGAGTGGAGTGGACCACCGCTTATTATTATCCCATTCACAAACCAATATTTAGGGGGGGGGACCTGTTGCGTGATCAAAGGTGGGAAAGAGAATGCCGAGCAACCAGCTCCCAGCAGTGGGCCCAATAGGGGTGGCATCCCCAGCACCCGCATGACCTGGCTTCCGGTGGGAGCTAGTCACTCAAGGGAGAGAACCTCTGGTTGGTTCATTGTCATTGTCATTGTTAGCGGGTGGAAAAACCCCAGTTGCAATTTCAAACACATCAATAAATAAAAACTGGTGGAAAAAATTAGTCAGAAAATGTAATTTAGAGTAAAAATAGTAGTGAAAGAAAGACAGACTTGGTGCTTGAAAAATTACAATGCAATTGATGGGAATTCAAAGGAAAGTAGCTGGTAAAACTATGGAAAAAAATCGTGAACGCTGACGCAAACCAAAACTGTATCCATTCATGCTGGGCCAAAATGAGGTCATTTGATTCTTTGGAGCACTCTTGCTGACACGGAGGAAAGGAGGGAGATTGGAACCTGAAATTTGGGCTTCTTTCTTCATCAGAGGGATGGTGAGAGCATGATGCCTGATGCAAAGCGAACTAAGGTAGGTGGCTCTAAAAGCAAACTGTAACACAAAGGTACATTTTACTTTCTTCAACGTACCAACATTGTACATTTCAAGAGGGGTTTGCTTCTAGTAACTAATTCCACGAAGGTCCAAAAAAATATGAAACGACTTGGATTTGATGCCAATTCTATTTCCCTTCCTAGCAAAATTTACTGAAAATTGTTTCAAGGAGTTTAGTTTCCTGAAAATGCAATTAGCTCTTAAAAGGTTGCTTTCAGAGCCTCCTACCTTAGAAGGAAAGTTTATTAGCGACAAAACAAGTGTTACGGTAGTAATACCAATAAAGGTGCCTCTCTAATGGCAGTGTCGTGAAATGGACAACAACTGCCTCTCTTGTTGATTTGAACAAGATTCAATTGGCTCACACTTGATTAGGAACAAGTTCCAAAGGTAGCCGCTTAAGGCAAAGCTATGGTACAAGAATGGAGGTCAAATGAAGAATTCATATTTAAATTGAATAAAATATTTATTTTTGAGGAAAAAAATATTCTTTATCATCTTTCTTCTTCTTCATCTACATTCTTCTTCATCCTTATTTTTGCACACTTTAAGCAAATTTTTCAAGAAATTTTGTAGATTCTATAGGCTAAAATGTTTATTTTAATTGTTTATGATATTCCTATCTTATTGTAGATTTCAATTCAATGTCATCGTATTGCAATGAGCTTTGTTTAGGTGCGTTCATGTGTACAAGATATAGAGTATTAGGATCTTCATGTATTCATATACTATAATTAATAAGTGTATGTGCCAACATTACCCGTAAAGGTTCATGACTACCGGTATGTTTTATTGAATACTATTCCAAAAAACTGGCAAAACTGCATGCGCCTCTGTGTAGACAAGCAATAAGTCATGAGGTAATTTTTTTGGATAAGGCAAACTAATTGTTAAGGTAACCCAGTTTCATTATTTTGTGTAGGCAACTATGAAATGTATGGGGAAAAAATCAAACACATGGAGTGTGATATATGAGTGTTTGAAGGGAAAAGTATAACGTTTCTTGCACGTTGCTATTGCATTCAACAAGCGTTGATTCCTCTTAGAATGCAATCTTTGCATTAAAAAAAGTTTAAATCCATTAGAATGAAAAATATTGCTATAAGAAAATCAAGAGGCAAAAAATCTGCTAATTTACTTGCTACCTGATGTAATTTATTGTGAACCCAATTTCTGATAATGTTTTAACCCAAAAAGTCAATGCATACCGTAGTTGTAAGGCAAGGTTGGTGGAAAATATCTATTTCAAAGAAAGACAATATAATGAAATGAAAATGAAAAATTACCAAAACTAGCATTTGACCATCACTTTGTCATAAAAAATTTAATCATTTGACCATCAAGAATTTTTTTATGACAAAGTGAAGAATTTTTCATACATCCTTGATATGTAGAAAGAATGAAGGGTGGTAAAGTTGTTGTTTTTATAATGAAATGCATCTTCCATCATGAATCCTTAAAGGGTAGGTATGCGATAATTTGAAGATAAGAGCTTGGCCGCTCATTGTCAAAATGTAGGAATTGTATTCCAAATATAATTCAAGACCTCATTTTGGCTTAATAGAATAAAAAAATTTAGAAAATCTTTTAAACTAGCTTTTAAACTAATAAAAGCTAGTAAATCAAGATAAATTTTGTCTCCAAAAACTTGTATGAGGTTTCAAGACTTCAATCAAAAGTTATGGACAAAATTTAGAGAGGATGTTTGAAAATGTCAACCGTCAACTACAATAAGCTGTTCAAAATCCTAAATAATCCATTCTAGGACTTTGAAGCTTTAGGATTTTATCTAATGCACTCAAAGGCCCATTAGAAACCACCCTCGTGGAATGACAAATTTAGTATAGTGGTCTTGCTACAAATCCTCCAAAAATGGATGAAAATTTCCAATCAATTAGAATGAATCGCATTAAAAATAACACATAAACATCATGATAACTTTTAAACTATGATAGCTCTTACCGTAGTCAAAGAATTTCAAAATCCAATGCCAATGTAGAAGCTATGTATAATGTTTGAATTTTCAAACATCAATCTTCTTTGGTAACCATTTTGATGAAATTGAGGTGAATAATATATTAGAAGAGCAAAAATATTTATAAGCAAAAATTGAAAAAATAATTTGGGAATTTAAAGGATTTACTAAGAAGTTACTAGATATATCTCTTGCCAATGCAAATTAAGCCTTCCCCCGTTTGATCAAGAGCCAATAATAAAAGTTGACTTTAAACCTTAAACAACAAACTAGTGACTGTGGAAATCATCTATTTTGATACCGTGGGAATCATTGGTCTAAAAAATTCCAAAAGCATTCATTGGAAGCCAAAGTATTGTAGAAGATCTTCCCTTTTCACAAAAAATTCCAAGGACGAATATTTCCACTTTTGTCGTACACTTAAAAATTATCTATCATCCATCGAACACCAAACATCCCCTTCAACGTTTAAAGGTTAAGAGAGAACCTTGCAATGTAAGGTAAACTACCCCATTACGGACAAAATGGGAGCAAGCCCATTGTGGGCTGAATTTTAATGGTAGTTGTGAGCCCTCAAGTTAGCACTTGGAGCTCTAGGTTTATTTTTTGCGATTTAGTGTTAGTTTTTAGCGTCAATTCATGCAAAATAGCATGAATAAGTCAGTTGAGAGGAGTTTGGTAGAAGTCCCTGCCAGATTAGTGAGGAGTCTTCCTAAAATCATGAAAAGCACAAAATACTTTGTTTTTCTAGATTTAGGTCTTAATTTAGTATCTTATGTCCAGATTAGCGTTTTCGTGAGATGTGAGGATGTGAGGGTTAGCCAATTATAGTGTCAGATCCATGTAAAACTTGACATGTAGAGTACATGTGACAGCCTGGCTAAACTACAAGAGTCTATATCCAGGTTTAGAAGTATCTAGATCCAATTCATGTAGAATATGGACTATTTATGTGAAGACCTGCAAATGTTGAAGAATATGAATCAAAATGCAAAGTAGAAGGAGGGCGAGGTGATTGGAGCTTACAGAAAGATGCTTTTAGGGTAAAAGCATGCCAAGAGATCAACAACGGAGCTAATCATCCACAACAACCCCTGGTACCAGAATAATTCTCTCTCGGGCGGAAATTATTAAGGAATTGCTAAATTTAGCATCTTTATTGGAGGTTTGGTTTTGACCTTATGCTTTTGGACACTTCCTAGAAGTTTGCCCAAGAATTTTGGGATTTTACAAAACTCCATGATGACTCCATGGGAAGTCAACCGCCTTTTAAACTGATGGTAATTTCATAGAAATTATCCAAAATGCGGTAAAATCTCACTGAAAATTAGATTAGATTTGTACTTAAATCTCACTAAAAATTAGATTAAATTAAATTAGATTTGTATTTAAATTAAATTAGATTAGATTAGATCATGCTGGTGATATGCGACAACGGAACCATGGCTACTATGGACATAGAGGTATGTTAGTTGTGCTTTTTAGTTATTTTGCTTTCTGAATTGGCTTGTTCACGAAATAAAGTTAGAATCGTGCTTTTAGAAATTAGTTTTTTTAGATTAGAATTTTGGAATCTAAGTTAGGATTTAGAATTTAATAGGTAAAAACAAATCATACTTAAAATTTAATCAAACAACGAAAAGTTACTAATAGTTAAACTTAAACATAAAAGTTGGATGGAAATTTGAGATTTTCATCCAAAAAATCGATAAGGAATATTTTAGGTAGGAATCAAACAAGGAATCTATAGAGATTCTAAAATCCATGTTTACTTTCAGAAATACTTTAGTTTTGAAGAATAAAAGTTTGGATGAAGTTTAAGACCAAATTTGGACAAAAAACATCCAAATATGTCAAAATTCCGATTAATCTTAAGAATCCATAACTTAAAAGAATTAATAACTTAACCCTAGAATTTAGAATTATTTTGGATTGATTTGCTATTTTAGATTACTGGATGAAGGTTAGCACAAGTAAGGGGCCGAACTCTACCCGTGGTAACTTTTGCTAAGAATCTCGGAATCTAATTTTCTTTACCATTTTGGAAAGGAAAAGTTATATTCTATTAAGAAACTTAGATACAATTTTAGTTAGATTATATTTTGTTTTCTTTTCCCATTTTACCTAACCATAACATTTTAACCCATTTAACAATTAGTGTTTCTTAGAATTAGTGAAATTTTACAGGATTATCAGTCAAAAAAAGTGTCTATTGCTTGGAAGGCAAACACTTAATTAGGAATCACCCAACCCGGAGTAAATCTCCATCAAAACAACCACTAGAACTCGGGTGTAAACTTTCTGACTCAAGGGTGGAGTTAAAAACGCTCACAGTGGTGTACATTTCAGAACTTAAATGTTCACCACCATTATAATTTTATCCACAATGGGCTTGCTCCCATTCTGTCCATAATGGGATAATTTATCTTAAGTGAAATGTATTAACTTGCTTAGCTCGATTTAGTTTATGCTAAAGTCACTACCTTGCACTTCTTTGTAAATTTCAATAAATGTAAAGTTTTGAGATTTTTTTTTTCTTCTTCTAAAATTTGATGCATGCACAGTCTTCTACTCTGAAGAAGAAAACCTAGGTGGAAACTTGCAGCTACTCATGCTAAATAAATCCTCTCAATTCCCAAAGAATTGTGACATTCAAGTGGTTTGATATGTGTGGGCTCCCATTTGTTTTGTTCACATCCTTCTCTATTGTATCTTTATTTACATTGTCAAATAAAAATTAGTCAAAAAAATTTACCATGTTTACACATGTGACACTTATTTTCCAAAGTTGCAACGTTTAAATCAGTGAAGCTTGAATATTATTATTTTATACTACCTTTCACAAGGATAAAGAAATTGTAGTGACAATAACTTTGAAGGTGATACAAATTTTGTGCTAGCACAAATAGGATAAATCATTGTATGTAAGATGTGAGGTAGATTAGCCCATTTCTGTCAATTGCCAAATCAATGCATTAATGTCAATAAGAGAAGAAGTGTCAATCCTTTAATGGTAAACATTTAAGTATTATTGGATACATAGAAGAGTTGTTATGGGTTGTTTATAGGATGTTCATGACTCCATTCTACAAGTAGTTTTGTAATTTCTTTATAGACCACTTCAAAAATTCACAAAAACTAAAGTTTTAACCCCTAAAGGACCAAGTGTCCGTTCAACGTACGCAAGAAATCTCGGGTAGGTTCCTACAAAGTCATTTTCGGTGGGATGCTCATGAAATTTTGACACAATGTGTAAACATTTACTTCCTTTGTGAAAAACTAATTCTTTTTCCGATCGGGTGCCCGGATCAAAAGTTATGTTGCACTGAACTTTTTGGGCAGCTTGGGCAATTTGGGAATCTTTGGAGAATCTTTTGCAAAAAAGATCATCAAGTTTTGAAATTTGGCATATATGTAACTAATAAAATATGGCATACAATTGTCCAAAAAAACTATAAATTTTAGTTGTCCAATCACATTTTACAAGGAGTCAAACTTTGTTAGCTATGTTGGGATAGTTTCAAGAAAAAACATTTTCTTCTAACTTCAAACCCTATTATCTTGCAATTAGTGAAGTCAAAATTCTTGAAAGTTTTGCCAAATATTCCAAATGTTAGTCTCTAATTTTTCACCGTTTGGATTTCAAATAAAATATTTCCTCATTGCCCAAAAAAATGACTAGTGTATTGCCAATTCATTAAACTTCCTTGCATTGCAGGGTGATTTAGAATAAGCTAGACTCTATATTTTCTTCTAAATTTTTTTGTGAGTGAACCTAATATCATATACTTATGAATAGTCAAAAATCTCATGTTTGTGTAGGACAAAAATTTTACTCCAAATGAGCCTGAAGTCTGCTGACCTTGTTTTGCAAGATTGGAAAAAAGGGTTTTCTCTCACTTCAAATGCTATAATCTTTTAATTTGCACGGTGAAAAGGGCTGAAAGTTTTTCTACACTTTGGTAAAATAATATACTTTGAAAAAATAATATACTCTTAGTTTGGTATGGTTGAAGTTCCCAAAAAAAGTTTTGAATTTCTTTTTTGAATAACATACCAAAAAGTCATAGTTTTTGGAATGTCTCCCTGGAAAAAACCCTGGTCTTTTAGGGGTTAATATTAAAAGATTATAATTCCACTTGGATTTGATCCATAATACAAGTGCACACCTCTAAAAAATATGTGCACCTCTTGTAGTTGACCCAAAGATATTTAGATTGCAAATCAAGGTAGTAATAAGATAGGAGGCTCGAAATCCACTCGGGCATTAGAATTGCCCCTATAATTAGCTCAATAATGGACATAAGATGGTCCTTAAATTGACCTCAATAGTCATCGAATGGATATAAAAAATATTATTTATTACAAGAGCCAATCATTCTCCCTGCTTTCTTAATTTCTCTTTATAGCAAGTGAACAATTTATGGAAGGCCTAGAGTTATAAATGGGTGCCTATGATACAACTTGCTTTGAAATTTTATAATTAACTCAATAATGCTTCAAAAGATATGAAACCACTTGTGTTACATTTTGCAACTATTTCTCTTGGTCTGAAAAAATGAGCTAAAAATATTTCCATTGACAGAAATACATGAAAAAGACGGACTAGCGATCAAATGAGTGCTTTTAGAGTGTCCTACCTAAGTAGGCTTGTTTACCTTAACCCCTAAAGGACCATTTGTCCCCTCGGAGGACAATTTGGGTCCAGGTAGGTTCCTATTGTCTCAATTTGAAGTGAATTTTTTTCAGACTTTTTGAGGTTGTGTAGTTTTGCGAGAGTTTTGTGGATATATAATTTTTTTTTCAATCGGATGCTGGATGAAAAAGTTATGGCACAATAAGCAAGAAATGAAGATTCTTGGGCAGCCCCCCAAAAATTAGAAAATGTCAAAATTTATTTTTCTGAATGTTTTTCCTAAAATATTATGTTTTTATTTATACGTGAAGCTTTGATTCATTCTATTTGGACTAGGGATGAGAAAGTTATGGACAGTCTTAGTTTTTCGGCCAATTTAACCCCTAAGCGCTCAAACGACCATTTTATGGTCGCTGCCCGACTTCGGGCATATTTTTCGGGCAGAAAAAAACTTTTTTCAAATTTTTTTTTTTTTTTTTTTAAGAGATTGGATTTTCTTTCAATATTTATATTCAAAACTAAGATCGCTACGGTCAAACAAAAACTATAAGAGAAATAGCACAAAGAATCTAGTATTGCTTAGTGTTGAAAAATTTACTATTTGGGGAAAGTGTTGGTGTTTTCATTACTGGATCTTATGCATTTTTTCACAAATCAATAGAAACCACAATTTTGACCAATCAAAAAAAAATTCAACTGCTAAAGATAGAAATTGTATTTTTGGTGAATTTTTGAAGTTATATCTTCAAAATTCATTTGAAGAGAATCTAAGAATAATTTTATAATTTTGACTACGGATATTTTCTTCTTTTTGTGCTTCACATTATTTATTTTAATGCAAACTTCAAAAAAGTTGTAGAACTTATATTTTATAACATATTTGTGTTTTGTCCAAACCCCTTGGGCTTTTAGGGGTTAAGCATCTTCTTCAGAAAAAATACTTTTTGTCCAGCTTTGAATGCTAATATCTTCCAATCCGTACGGTGAAATTTGATGAAATTTTTACTACATGATCTCAGACAAGTTAAGTACAAGATCCTATGGTTAAATTCCCCCCAAAACAAAAAAATTGGTTTTCTTAAGTGAATACAGCAGAAGTGGTAATTTTGAGTGGTTTTTGGCAGAAAACACCCTCGGGGCTTTAGGGGTTAGTAAGAGAAAATGAGAATTGCACTGGCATGTTTCCCATCACTCACAGGTTTTTCCTTAAACCTTTTAACGAGTTACTGACGCAAGTTGCCGATGTCAAGTCATCTGAGCGGACTGAAACACTTGACTGGTCCCTGGGGGTACAAGTCTGCCCTTGGCTGGCTCTCAGTCGCTCCCATCTATCTATCTCTGTCACATCCTGCGGTGAGGTAAGTAATTACCCACCCCTGTCCGTCCTTTTCCTTTTCCCTTTTTTCATGGCCAGTGCCACCAAACTGAAGGAGCAAGGACACAGACACACAGATCTTTTCCAGTACTTACCTGAAGCTTACGTGATATGGGAATCGGATTTTTCAACTGGTGGCAACTTTTGTGAGCAGCGCCAGCATGATGAGCGAGCGAGTGTCAGTAGTCAAGTCGGGACAAGAAAACTCCAGGCTAAGCTAAGGGAGCTCCTGTACTGCAAGTCAGTGCTTATCTACAAGCTCTGCAAAGGCAACACTGTACTGAAGCGAATTCCGGCGCATTCTGGACCCATAGTTGGGGGGCATTGGGGACTGGTGCAAGACGGAGGCATGTGAACTGGCGTCGCAGGCCCTTTTGTGAGGCGCTTCATGTTGCTCTTCGGGAAGCTCCAAGAACATCAATCTCCTCGCACAAGTTAACTTAACCCTTAAATGATGCGGAGGACGTATGAATGACAAATAATCTCTTCATGTAGGACAAAAGTGCAACTATTCATTCTTCAAATAAGGGAAGATCTTCTACAATAGTTTGTCTTCCAACAAGTGCTTTTTCATTTTTTTTGGAGCCAACGATTCACACGGTACCCAAACAAATGATTTCCACGGTAACAAGCTTGGTTGTTTAAGGGTTAAGGTACATAAAGAAGATAAGAGGGTCAGGCTTTAGCACACCAATCATTCATCAACGGAGCATGAGAGCTTGAGCTTGCCGAATTGAAACAGAAACCTACCATGCCCACTCAAGGCTTTAGCAAACCCTTATTTATAATCTTCATTTGATGAAGAACATTAGCTACATGGTTGAAAAGAAACAAGAGCACAATTATAGGAATGCACAAAAAAGTTGCATACATTTTGTTGAACGATTGCAAATATTTAAGGTCACAATGGAAGTTGTCCATCTTTGTATGAGCAATCAACAACTTTCTACCCACTAAAGCTCTTTAGTCCTCCCCATATCCCGTATGATAGTGGGGATGCTTTAGAGCATTCACAATGTTGGATTGAATAAAGGGCATGGATGCCAAAGACTAGGGCCAAACTAACTTGATTATTGCATTACGAGGGTGCCAGAAGTAGGGAGCCTTGGCTTGCCAAAATTAAACCTCTAGACGTAAACCTAGCATTCAGCAAGTCCCAAAGGTGAATTCATTTGGTAAGAAAGTGCATTGGTTGTGTTTTTGGTTGGAATTTTGGTGGTGATGGCAAGATGTAGGCATAGTGGAGCAATAGATCAATGTAATTCAAGTCGAGCTAACAAGATGCATTTGAAGGCATGTCCAATCAACTGCCAATTAAAGGAAAGTTTTATGGATTATGGTAGAGACCAGATTGTTGAAGCTCGCAAAAAACTACTTGTATTTGTCCAAGATTTTTACGGCGCCCCTTACTTTGGCCAATAGTGTAGATACTCTAATGAATCTAAGCATTAGGTAAAGTTTGATGGATATATTAGAGGTAAGTGCATGCTATGTGTTTTGAATACTTAGAGTGAGAATCCTTTCTTAAATTTTTGTATATTTTCCTTGTATCCCTTAATAATATGTGGGGGAGCCATGTAGAATACCATATTTCAATCATAGAACACAAATTACGTACAAAATTATGGCAATACAAAACCCATTGGATAGATACTCTACCCGATACTCTAACAAACATATATTTTTAATTTGTGTTTTTTTGGACTTGAATATTTTTACTTTGTGTGGTATTACTTCTACTCCTATGACCAATTGAAATAAAAGTTAAATTTCCACAAATCCTGTTTGTTTTCCTATCTTAGCCCTAAAAGGTTTTTGACTACGTTTACACCAAAAACGCTCCAAAACTATCATTTCTAATACAAGTACCAAATTTTAGAAAAAAAAACATTTTTGAAAACATAAAACCGTAGGATCTTGTAGTACATTGAATTGAGAGGATGTTGAAAAAGTTTCAGAAATTTCCACCAAGTAGATTGCAAGCTAGTAGCATTTGAAGTGACAAAAATCCTTTTGAGGGTCCTACAAAAAAATCAGGCAGCTGCACTTCACAAATTCACATTTGTATGAAAAAATGTCCCAAATGGTAGTGATTCTTTGGATTCATTCTTCAAAACAAGTTGGATACATTCTTGAAAATTTTCAGACCATTTGGAATTGTACAACATATAGGAAAAAAATAGTACGTAGAAAAAAATAGAAAATAATTCAAAAAACTAAATTGTTAACAAATTATTTATGGAATTGAAAAATAACAATCCCAATGGTTGTAACGTTGTAATAAACAATCTATACCTAATGACATTTTTTTTCTTTCATAAATATTAAAAATTGAGTTAAATAAAGGACTTCAAAGTTGATCTCAGAGTATAGATTCCATAACTACTCGCAAACTACCTGTAAACTATAACTCCTCATAACTTTCATCTCATTAATCAAAATGGAATGATTCAAAACTTTCTATGTATGAGTAAATCTAGTGAATCAATTTCAAATTTTTATTTAAAAAAAAAGTGATTTTTAAAGAAGTTTCCTTAGCTATCTAGGTTGCCCGCTAAGTAATGAAAATTTCATATCATCCAATAACTTTTTAATCATGTAGTCAAAAGTTATGAAATGGTTGAACCTAAAAGCTACTCATTGGGCACATGTTGTATGAAAACTTTAAATAAAAAATAAAAATTCCGTTCGTAGTGAGTTGTCCAAAATTGCTATATTGTCAAAGAACGTAGTTTATTGCTTTAGGGGTTAAATAAATGTTTAATACAATCAAAACAAAAATTGAGATCATAGGTACTTCAACAAAATTTCATTTTTCCCTTGAGGTGACAATGGTCCTTTAGGGGTTAACAACAGTTCTAAAGCACTAAACAATAATGGCAATCTATGCAAGAAGTTGCAATGACAAATAATTCTATTGATATCAAGCTAGTGTGAAAATTGGTCTTTGGCATCATACTCTGACACAATTGCTTTACGCTCATTTTGGTCTTTAACCCCTAAAGGACTAGCATGCATTTCTTGGCAATATAGAAATTTTAGGCAGGGACCTGTGACTAGAGATTTTTATATTTTTGGCTGAAATTTTAATGGAAGTTGTGTGCGAGGAATATCTTTTATATGCACTAAATTTCATGACATTTGGAAATACGAGTCTAAAGTTATGGCCTAATATAAGTTACTTTTTTTCTCAGCCAAGCAGTCCGGACAGATTTTTAAAAATCATTTTTTTTAGAAATAAAATTTTGAAATTGGTTTTCTAAAGTTATATATACATATAAAGCTTTAAATCATTCCATTTTGACCAATGAGTCAAAAGTTACAAGGAGTTTCAGTTTGCGGGCAGTTATGGAATCTTTACTCTAAAATAAACTTCGAAGTCCTTTATCTTACTCAATTTTCAATATTTTTTGAAAAAAAAAAATCAACGAATTTAGATAGTTTATTAAAACATTTTGACCATTGGGATTGGCATTTTACAATTCCATATCTAAATTGTTAACAATTTAGTATTTTGAATCATTCTCTATTTCTTTCTACTTACTATTTTTTTCCTATATGTTGTACAGTTCCAAATGATGTGAATTTTTTTAAGCATGTAGCCAACTTGTCTAGGAAAAAGAATCTAAAAAAGCACACCATTTTGGACATTTTTTCATAGAAAAGTGAGCTTCTGAAGTGCAGCTGCCGGGTTTTTTGCAAGGTCAAAAAAATGAATTTAGTGATTTTGAATGCTTATATCTTGCAATCCATGCGGTGGAAATTTCTGAAATTTTTACCACATGTTGTCAAGTCAGCATACTACAAGATCCTATGGTTACATATGTCAAAATTTATTTATTTTTAGGAGTTAATTGGTAGTGTGCATTGACTCTATTGCTTAGTGCTCAAATATTTCATTTCTATTGGTGTATCATGTCATAAAAATGTTATAAAAGTCTTGAATTCTCCTTCAATTGCTAGCAAGATCCAACAAAAACTAAGGAGGTTTAGTGGTAGGTACCATGCAAAATGATTCTCAAGAGCTCGCAATACCTGAAGTCAAGCTAAGAAAATAAAAAAATTCTAGACAATCTTATTCGTGAAGAGCCTTGAATTGTCCCAACTTGACCAACTAAAAGTATTTAGGATTTTGAATTTTCTTGGCTTTGCCCACAAATATCAAGTGTCCCTCATTTGAACTCGACAATAGTAGTGAGAGCAACATTTGTTTGTTGCCGTGAATCCATGTAAATTCCTTTGAGGGTGTGCCTTTAAAACATTTGCACTTATACTCTAAACAAGAGGTATAGTAGCCAACCCAATTCCAACCACCACCCATTTCTAATCTATAGATTGCTATGTTTTTGTAAAGTTGTGGCGGAGTATGATGGGTTGCAAGGTTGTCAATATTACAACCAATCCTTGGTCAATTTTGCAATTAGCACGTGATCTGAAAATAGAAAGGTTTATATCACCATTGTAGCTTAAAGAGAATCTTCCACTAAAAAATTCATAGTAATTATGTTTTGTGTAATAAAATTCTAGAAAAATATGCAATCCTTCCAAATTCTATTTTTATACAATGGAGAAATTTAGCACTCAGAAAACCTACGCTCCAAACCTACGTTTGATAGAACCACCCATAATCAACTACTTAAGCAAGTATATGCATGTTCTAGAGCAATGTAAGGCAATGTAAAATTTCTGTCATGTAAGAAGATAGAAATCATAGGGATTGCAATTTTTTGGTAATTTTATGCCTTGAATTGAAATTAGGCTAATTCTAGAAGTCAAAAATTGGCCTCAACCCATACTCAATGTATAGAGTTTTTCAATTCCAATCATTCCAAAACTACTTTTATGCTCACTACTTCCTACTTTTTTGCTTACTACTTTGGAACACGTGTTATGATCTTATTAGTCCCAACCTTGAAAAGGAGAAAAAATTGCATTTCAAACTTTGGTTGGAAATAGATGCACCCTGTAGGCTGGATATAGATCCCTAATTGGAAATGGGTGGTTCTACTATAATTGTTTAAGTAGTTGGAAATGAGTCATTTGCCCTATAAATACATGTGAAAAGATTCTCCGACCTAAGGTGTGACCACCCATCACCAACCAACACCCTGTGCGTACTCAACATGGTGGTAGAAATGCAATAGAGTCCGGAATTAATTTTCAAACATGAATTCTTGACTTCCGGACATCAATTCCTCCATTCTTTTCATGACACATCAACTTGGTTTGGAGTGCCAAAGTGAACAAGAAGTAATCTTTTAAATGAGCAGTTTTGAAAGAGTCTAGACATTGGCTATGAGTCTGGCATACTTTATGCCTTTCAAAATTCAGATTATTTTTAGTTCATGTGATAAAATTACCAAATTTTAGCAATCCCCCTCATTTCTATCTCTGCACCTGTAGAAATATTTCCTTTGCCTTACTATACTTCACATCATTGTCCACAGTTGCTTATTCAGTCGGTTATGGGTGGTCACACCTTAAGCCCTTGGAAGAGGTAGAATTTGAGTGGGCTCCATAAAACCAATTAAAGTCAGGTCTGGTAACAGTCAGGGACCCATGCAATCACTCAAGAGTGTAGATTTGACAAATCTCTGACATTGTTTGGTCTTGTGAGAGGTTGATTTCTTGCTTGCTGGCTTCAAAGTTCAAAGCATTGTGAGCTCTTGGGAAGGTGCCATGCATGTGGTCATTCTGGAGTTGAGAGTATGGGCAAGGGTGGGCAATGGACCTCAAAAAACAAATCAAGAGCAATTATGTCATAAACTGAGGACCACTGTTTTCTCGAGTATGGATAGAAGTGCTCTGACCGTCTTAGCTATCCCACACTCATGCTCAGAATATGGTAACTTACACCGGTTAAGACGAGGTACAATACCTCACCTTCAAATCATGCACCTAAGGTAGGGGGCTGTAAAAGCAACCTGTCTCTAAAAAGAGATCTGACAGATTTTGCCTCTAACATGTACTAGAAACGTACATTTCAGGAGGGGTTCGCTTATAGAAACCGCTGTTTTTCAATTTCAAAAATTCATAACTAATTCCATGAAGGTCCAAAAAATATGAAACCACTTGGGTTAGATGCCAATTCCATTTTTCTTACCATGAAAATTTACTGAAAATTGTTTTAAGGAGTTTAGCTTCCCCAAAATGCAAATCAGCTGGTATAGGGTCGCTTTTACAGCCCCCTACCTTAGTGCATTGTCTGTTGCTTCCATTCGCAACTTCCTATTGTCATGAGACCACAGAAAGAAAAAAAAAAGGGTACCTGTTCCTTTTTAACAAAGACCTGATAGGTGGTGTTTGGGACCACTACGATGGTGACCCAATATTCTTCATCAAAATAAAATTCTGTAAAGATGATAGACTCTATTGGTGCTATACTCTAAATTAGAAGGTCCGTAAAGCACTTGGGTTCTAAAAAGTGTCCACCTTCTAAAATGTACACTATTTGTACATTTTTCATTTTCATTACATTGTTGATGTGCAAAGAGTGTACATTGCAGGAGGTGGATGGATGCTTTTCGTGACCATTGCATTTCAAGTTCTCAAAAATTAATAACTAGTTTCAAAAAGCTCTAAACAAATAAGAAATGGCTTGAGTTAGATTCCATTTGTATTTTAAGAAAAGTTTACAGATTTTTTTTTCAAAAAGCTTGAACTCCTCAAATTAATTATCAGTTCTGAAATGGGCACTTTGGGGGACCTCCTACTGTTGTAGCACAATTTGCAGATGGATGGTTCTCGCATCTCAGTATTATAATGGACAAATATGGCATGGATTCCACCCAATGGAGAGCAACTCCTCTCATCCATCCCTCTCGAGCATCCCAAGGCTTTGAATGTACTTTATTTTGATGTCCCAATTAATCTATTCTCTCAAATGCATTAAAATGTAATGCAGCATGAATGACTCCCCCTCCCTAACATCATTCATCCAAGGGATGAAATGGTGTGGAATGTTCCACACCAAGTTAGTAACTATGGTAGAACCACCCATTGTCGACCACTTAAGCAATTTTTGCATATATTATGGAGCAGTAGAAGGCAATATGAATTACAGTCTTGTAGGAAGATAGAAATGATGGGCATTGCTAAGTTTTCATGATTTTTTTCCTTGAACTGAATTTACTATGAATTTTGGAAGTCAAAAGTTGGCCTCAACCCATACCAAGGATATAGAGTCTTCCAATTTTGACCATTCCATAACTACTTTCCCACTCATTGCTTTATGCTTTCTTGCTCACTAAATCTGAATATGTGTCATGAATTTATAGTGTCAACCTTGCAAAAGAGAAAAAATCACATTTCAAACTATGGTTGGAATCTGTACCAGCCTCGATTGAAAATAGCTGCATTCTATAGGTTGGTTATTGATGGCCGGTTGGTAATGGGTGGTTCTACCATACTGATTCTATGCGTGAAAATGAGTC
Organism: Antitrichia curtipendula; assembly: GCA_951230915.1. NCBI lineage: Eukaryota > Viridiplantae > Streptophyta > Bryopsida > Hypnales > Leucodontaceae > Antitrichia > Antitrichia curtipendula. The sequence continues at coordinate 38,788,674 of OX579635.1, forward strand.
AGAGGAATGAAGCTATCCTCGGGCGCATCTGCAAAATAGTGAGGACAACACCAATAAAACTCTCAAATTTCAAACAAAACTTTCCTGGAAATATCATATAGTTCTTTGAAATCATAGGCTTCATCAATTATAATACTACACAATGTTGCAAAAGCCAATCATGAATAGAATTTAGAATTATATAGATAATCTCTTTACTTATATACACATGGGGTGGTTGAAGGTGAAACAAACAATGTGTGATATGTAAATTAAAATTAGTAGGAGGTCTACCGTTCACAGTCAAATTAAAGTAGGACTTGTGTTTGAAGTAGAGTTTCAAACCTCATTTAGACATAATAGAATAACTCTTCTCAGAAAACTTCAAACAAAAAATAGTTGGAAGATCAATCTGAATTTTATCTCCAAAAACCCATTTGAGATTTCTAGTCTATAATCAAAAGTTATGGACAAATTTTAGAGAGGGGCTAGAAAGGACATTTTTTTTTACATTTTCAAACAACCTCTCTAAATTTTATCTGTAACTTTTGATTGGAGGCTTGAAACATCAAATGGATTTTTAGAGATGAAACTTAGATAGATTTCCCATATTTTTTTAGTTCAAAGTTTTTGGAAAAAAATTATTCTACTATGACTAAATGAGGTCTGAAATTATACATCAAACAAATTTTTTATATTTTGACAATGAATAGTCAAGCTCTCATTTACAAATTATCCCACATCCTTGAAAGATTCATGGTAGATAATTGATTTCAATATTAAAATGACATCTCCAACCTTTTTTTATCCATAAATGTCATTGAAGCAAATTCTACATATGCCCATCAAAATCGCTCTTTGTTGGAAAAGGTTTGAATGACATTGGGATTTTGATTCTAAAGGTTCTTAAGTTTTTTGGCATATCATCTTAACATTTCTTTGTTGATTTATTTGGCTGGTCTGAGGTTTAGCAAAAAGAATAGTGTATACCATAAATCTACTGCCACAATCTTGGTACCCGGTACTAATGCTTATTTTAAATCCCTGCGTGGATGTTTTTTTATGGATGAGGCCACGAGAGCAAGAAAGGCACCTTTGTGAAGGCCACTGAATATTATGCCAAAGAATGGGAGGGTGGGTTAAAACAAATTTTTGGAAACTGCCATTTTTTAGTGCATTGCCCAAATTTGAAATTAACCCCTAAAGGTCAGAGACTATTTTTTCACCAAAAATGCTCCAAAACTGTCATTTCTAATACAAGTACCAATTTTTGAAAAAAAAACATTTTTAGACACATGTAACAGCAAGATCTTATAAAAAGATGTAGAAATTTTTTCAGAAATTCACACCATGAGGATTGCAAGATATTAGCATTTGAAGATATTTGTTCCTGCAAAAATCCAGATAGCTGCACTTCACAAGGTCACATTTGTATGAAAAAATGTCCAAAATGGTAGTTATTCTTTGAACTCATTCTTCAAGGCAAGTTGGCTACATGCTTGAAAAGTTTTAGATCCTTTGAAGTTGTACAACATATAGGAAAAAATCAGTCATTAGAAAAAAGTAGATAATGATTCAAAATACTAAATTGTTAACCATTTATTTATGAAATTGAAAAATGTCAATCCCAGTGGTTGTAATTTTGTAATAAATAATGTACACCTAATATTTATTTATTTTTACAAATATTGAAAATTGAATGAAATAAAGGACTTCACAGTTTATTTTAGAGTATGGATTTCATAACTACCCGTAAACTACCCACAACTAAAACTCCTCATAACTTTCGTCTCATTAATCAAAATGGAATGATTCAAAGCTTTTCATGTACACAAAAATCTAAAGAACCAATTTTAAATTTTTATTTTAAAAATAAGTGATTTTTAAAGAAGTTTTTTTTGCTGCCCGGATTGCCTATTGAGCAATGAAAACTACATATCATACAATAACTTTTTAATCATGTAGTCAAAATTTATGAAAATTGTTGAGCCTCAAAGTTACTCTTTGAGCACATGTTGTGTGAAAATTTCAAAGAATAAAAATAAAAATTCCATTCATAGTGAGCTGCCCAAAATTTCTATATTGCCCCCAAACGCACTTCGGTCCTTTAGGGGTTAAAAACTTTTTTTGAACTTCAATCGCACAAAAGTGTAAACTATAATGACATGGAAAACTTTAGCCTATTTGGTCATGCTAATTAAAAGATTATAGTTGTCGAAGTAGGAAAAAAAACTTCTATTCATCAACGTAGTTTGCTTTAATAGTGCCCATACCCTAAAAGCATCACGACACAAAGGTACATTTTACTTCTTCAATGTACCAGCAATGTACATTATAAGAGGTGGTCTTTTTGAGTAATTCCACGAAGGTCCAAAAAATATAAAACGATTGGGGTTAGATGCCAAACTTATTTTTCTTCCTAGAAAAATTTACTGAAAATTGTTTCAAGCAGTTAAGCTTTCCCGAAAAGGCAATCAGCTCTTAAATGGTCGCTTTAAGAGTAGACTATCTTACTAGGAAACACGATCAATAGACTTTGAGCCCTCTTGGAGTAAAGCTTTTGTTTTTTATAAACTTGTGTGTTTTCCACCTATTGAATTCTAAATCTTATTTGATACATTCATACACAATTTCAAAAGCAAATATAGAGTTTATCAAACTCTAAATCACCTTTGCAATGCTAGCAATAAAGTAAGCATTTTTTAATGATTTCTTGTTCTATGAGAAAAAAAATTATTTGAAATCCAAATGGTGAATAGCTAGAGACAAACATTTGGAAAATGTAAGAAAATTTTCAAGAAGTCAACTTGAGACCTCATATCTCTAGATAATAGAGTCTAGGATTAGAAGGATTTTTTTTCCACACTTGCATGGTTGAATTAGTAGAGTTTGACTCGTTTTGGAATGAGAATTTTGCACTAAGTATGATTTTTTGTCTTATATTTGAATACTACATTATATTACTGACGTACATACCAAAGTTTAGAAGTAGATGAGAAATTAAGTAAGAATTGCCAAAACTAGCTGAATTACTTGGAATTTTTTTCAAGTAGTATAACTTCTAATCTGGACATCTAATTGGATTCTTTTTCAATTTCCATGAAGGGTGTGAATTTTCTCATCTTGTGGTAAAACTTGAAAAACATTCATTAAAAATTGACTCTGTATTACCTAACCCAAGTTTTCAAATGTTTATTTAATTGATACTTAGTCCGATAGGTGTTAAGGTGATTTGCCTTATAAGGTTACACTTCAACAATTTATCAAACTTTTACAACATGCGAGACAACATAAAAAATTAAATTCAGTTTCTAAAAATAAGATAAACATCTATATTGTGAAAATTTTAGATTTCATTTTGGAGTTAATAACAAAATAGAAAGGACTTAAGTTTTAAAGGATTTGGATTCAATTCTAACATAAATTGTCAAAAATTGCCATTTTTGAGCTCTGATATAAAATAAAAATGCCATCATTATAGTTGTCAAATACAATCCACACTCATATTAGACTATTAAGAAAATGCCATTTCTATAGCAAATGTGTAGCATTTAAAAAAAACACTTTGATAGCGTATATTGCAAGATTACAATGTTTGAAGATAGAAGAAGTGTTCCTTAACATTGCTTCAATACTCTAATCAATAGATTAAAACTTGTCTTGAAGTGAGAAAAATTACACACTTTCAAAGAAAAAATTAATTTAAAAAATGCTACAAATCTTCTACAATCCTCATCTACAATTCAATCTTCAAACAACAATTTACTCCAATAAAAATCACAAAAGAATGTTCAATTCAATTAAATAAAACAATAAAATTTCCAAGTCAAGCTCAAAGTAAAAGATTATCTCCTCACCTTCAAAACTTATCTTCTATAATTAAAGAATATTAGTTCTTAAAGTATACTATAACCTACTTTTATCTTTTGGTTCAATTCAAAACCATCCATTCATGTAGAACTCTCAATTCCTTCTATCTTAGTTTTTCACTTCCAATTCTATTCTAAGTCATACTTTTGTAAAAAGTAAAATTCCTAGTCATACTTGAAAGTGTAATAAGTTCTAAAGCACATCTTGTCCAAATCTAAATCATACACTTGAAGTTATTTAACTCAAAGTGCACTTATCATCGTCTAGAAGTTCTGTAACTTTAGTACACATGCCTCATCATCTCACAGCTATCTAATTCCGATGCATTGTTTAGTGCACGTATGTCATCTTCTTGGAGTTGTTTAATCCGAGTTCATTGTCTAACGCATGTATTACAATCTAGAAAATGCTTATTTTCTTTTACAAATATTAATTTCAAGATGTCTATCTTCAAGCAATCTTTGCTTGCACATTGACCATAACTAAGTTTAATTAGTGTATTAGTTCATCAACTAATGAATATATCAATTATGAAATTGTCAAGGCTCATGACAATTATTCTTAAAGTGAGATTTTAAAAATATACAATTATTTCTAATTATGATCTATTTATAAGAATGATGGATCTTTTTCTTTCAAACCAAAAAATTTGATTAGAATTTAGAGCAAATGCATTCTTTGTAGCTTTTAAAATATAAAACAAAAAATTGTCTCTCAAAGTACAACACTTTTTTAAATATGAAGGTGTAAAATCTTGAAACATCCCAAATTAAAACAATTGAACTCTACCAAATATTCAAAAATATATCCACTTCATATTTAAAATCTAACGATAGTTGTTATTGATGTAACTTTTGTAGTATCCTCACAAAAATTCAAACTGTCCTAGTTCCTTTATAATTTGGATTTTTCTAGACTAGATGTATTGATTTTAACAATTTGGAGAAGGAAACATTGAGTCACATTTTCATCCAATCAAAATACAATTCTCATATTTCTTCAATAACATGTTTTAGATTGAAATAGGTTTGAATACTTAAATAGAACGGTGAATTCAAAATTCTAAGAAAATCCAAGATTTCTTTGTCATTTTGTAAGTCATCATAAGACACACATGCCCCACCTAAAAAAACCACTTGATGGAATAAAACATTCTAAAATGATTGCATGAATTATAATCAAAACCATTTGAGGTGCAAACACCCCAAATTGTCCCTAAATCCATTATTGACAAATATTATTTTATCAAAAATGTTTCAAAAAATAAAATTTATCATGCCCATATTTAACTTTGATTGGTTGACTGCTAATTTTTAAAATTATGTATTATGACTAAGAAATGTGACAGTTCCAATGGCCTAGGAAAAATACAAAACTATTTGTGCTAATTTCCAAATCTATTTTTCTTTTTCTACAATTATGTATTTTTTTAATTCATGATTTTCAATTGCTATTACTACAAAAATGTTTTTTTTTCCTAGAAAAGGCACCTCCAACTACATTGAATTGCTTATAGAACATTGTATAACCAAGTAGTGGGCCTCTCCATATTGGAAAGGTATCAAGGTAGTCTCCTAAGAAAGCAACCATTTAAAAGTTGGTTTTCTTTTTTCATATGTTTTTGTAGACAAAATATTTTTGGATCATTTGTAGAAAAAGAAAAATAGATTTGGAAATTAGCACAAATAGTTTTGTATTTTTCCAAGCATATTTGAAACACTTATAAATTTTCAAATATTTGGAGTATAGGTACCTACTTGTGACCATAAGTCTTCCAAAATCCGTCCACTTGCAACTTGTAAAGAAATATGAAGATATCAAAGACAATGATTGGCTCTTACAATAAAATAAAAAATGTATTTCTTTGTCAATGGCTAAAGTGGTTCATTTAACCCCTAAAATATTTTGACTATGTTTTTACCAAAAATAAATTGCCATTTCAAGTACAAGTACCAAATTTTAGGAGAAAAATATTTTTGGACACATGAAACTGTAGGATCTTATAGTATGCTAGATTGAAAAGATGTGGAAAAAATTTCAAAAATTTCCACTTTGTAGATTGCAAGATACTAGTGCTTGAAGTGACAAACATAATTTCTAGGCACTACAAAAAAAAACAAGTAGCTGCACTTCACAAGGTCAGATTTGTATTAAAAAAATGTCCCAAATGGCGGTGCTTATTAGGAATCATTTGCTAAGGCAAATTGGCTACATGCTTGAAAATTTCAGATCGTTTGGAATTGTACAACATATAGAAAAAAATCAGTAAGTAGAAAGAAATAGAAAATGATTCAAAATACTAAATTGTTAACAATTTATTTATGGAATTGAAAATGCCAATCCCAATGGGTTGCAATGTTGTAATAAAAAATCTACATCCTATCATTTTATTTTATTTTAAATATTGAATAAAGGACTTCAAAGTTGACCTCAGAATATAGACATTCCATAGCTACCTCCAAACTATCCATAAACTATAATTCCTCATAACTTTCATCTCATTATCTAGAATGGAATAATTAAAGACTTTCCATATATAAAGAAATTTAGAGAACCAATATCAATTTATTATTATTTTTTTAAATGATTCTTAAATTTTGTTTGTTTGTTTCCCAGGCTACCCGCTAAGCAATGAAAACTATATATTATACAATAATTTTTTAACCATGTAGTCAAAATTTATGGAAATTGTTGGGCCTTAAAGCTACTCCTCAAGCACATGTTCTATGGTAAATTTCAAAGAAAAAAAATTCCATTTGTAGTGAGTTGCTCAAAATTGGTATATTGCTAAAAAAAATGCAGTTTAGAGCTTTAGGGATTAAGGATCACCTCATCTCCATTTTCCAACTAAAAATAGTGGTGAATTGAAGGATATAGACAATTTTCTAGTAGACTTCCTTATGAATCCACAAATGCATGAAAGAGATTTATCAATATAATTCAAAGACTGGAATTGGATGAGGATCCATCAATAAGACAATTTTGTTCCAAGTACGGGTTCTCATTTTCAAGGATGCAAAAGGGACCCAACCTCATTGGCAAAAACAATGTCGTATAAAGTAACTACACCTAAAATTGCACAAATGAGCTTTGTGGCATAATAGTACGCTCTAAAAAATGAACAACAATTTTTGCACACTTATGAAGGACTATGAATCAAAATATAAGCGGTTCCATAATTTTTGGACACATTGAGAATCAATTACAAATTTTCAAAGATGCAAGATGTAAGGTGCTTAATAGTGCCACGCAGGTAATGCCAAAATGCATTTGAATCACAAGTGAAGAATGACACTAGAGAAGAAGTTGAAGCAACAAAAAGTGTACCCAAAATTGTCCACTTCTAAGGTTGCCACCTCTACATTACTATAAATAGAGCTGCACACAATTCAAAAATTCACCTTACATGTGTCCTTGTCATGCACTTCATTTTTGGTGTACTCCTTGTTCAGTTTTTTGGGTATTTTCACCGATTAGGTTCGATCCAACATCTGAACGGTGGGGAACATGAAAATAAGATACATGTGTTCGAGCACAATGCCAACATTGGATCCCTTGACATGGTAGCCCTCTAATAATAATAATTTATGCAGATCCGTAGTACCAATTTCCAAATCCCAAGTTCGAGCTGCAGACAGTCCTGAATGCAGGGATAAGCCATGCAGTCCATAGAATTTTTTGGGAGATACTTGTGCGAGAATGTACATATAGGACAGATTTTCCAAGAGTGTGACGACTGACGACATGCTGCCCCAAGGATTATCATTCATTGTACTTGTTCACACAGAAATCATGTCAAGTGGAACCCAGACAAAAATCACATAAGTTATCCTCTCCCCTCGAGGCAGCATTTTTGTTTTGTAATACTTGAGGCTATGGCCGCGGGCCAATGACTGACGCCCGATTTTGGAGGGGCTGTTGGTCGTTAGCCATGGAAATAGCTACGCTGAATAGGGGTAGTAAGGGAACCAAAAAAATTAAAGGGACTTATTGTGGAAAATTATTTGAAACATGATGTACAACCCTTGGACACTTTAGTAACTATTGATATACAACAAAGGTAGATATTTATATAATGTGTAATGTATGTTGATTAATTAGTATGGGTTCCCTTAAAATCCCTAATATTCAATGTAGAAACTTATTGCACAACAAAAACCTTGTCCTTACCCTTGCAGGCTAAAGGGGCCCAACCCATTTCCAAACACTTAATCCTTAATGGACGAACTTGTGACTTTGGGAATCATCCCTTTATAATACCGTGCGAGTCATTGGTTTAAGAAATAGCAAAAGCACTCACTGGAAGTCAAACTATTGTAGAAGACCTCCCCTTTTTACAACAAAATTCCAAGGATGAATAGTTGCACTTTTGCCCTACTAGTGGGATTCCTTCTCATTCATCAGATGCCAAACATCCATGTCGACATTTAAGGATTATGCAATTGAGCGTATCTGCACCGAAGCGCGGGTATGTTGAACGAAAAAATTTGCCCATGCGCAGAAATAGATTTTAGGAGGATTCCATAATTTTTCCCAATTTTATTTTTGAGAACAAAATTATCATTAATTTTTTAGCTAAAGATTTTGTTCATTCCATACTAGTCATAAAGGTCATTATATTTTTTTTACCAAGGACTGGTTGCAAAATCAAGAGTCATATAGCCCAATCATAATGCGCCATTCCTAATCATTTACTCATCTCATACTACACTAAAATAGACCTCCCTACATTGCCAAAATGGAGGGGACCAAGAATAGATTGACTCCTATAACTTCCATGCATAACATTGTATAACTAGGCAATGGTACCTTCCATGCTGGGAACAGTGGGAAGGTATTATGCCTCAATCTCTAGATACTTGGGATAGACTTTTAATTAACCTAGGCTAGAGGATAAAGGCACATTTTTGGCAAAAATTGTGAAAAATTGAACGCCACTTTTTCGGGCATTGAAAAATATATTTTTTATTTTGTTTTTATTTTTTCAAAATTCAGATGTACAAATTTATATTAGAATGTGAAGAAAAAAAATCAAAAACTTTGACCACAAGAATTGAAAGTTCATAATGTGTGAAGTTAGATTTTTATTTATTTATTTATTTTACCTTGCTTGACAAGGTCAACAGACTTTAGTCCCTCTTTGAGTGAGATTTTCTATACTATACATGATTGTTTTTCTTACATTGCATCATGTATCATTTAAATTCCATACGAGCCAAATTTCAAGATTATAAGAGGAATTTTGCAAATGTTGCCCAAAGTTGCTTAGGTTGCCAAAAAATTCAAGGCCGTATAATTTTTTATCCAATAATCTGATCCCCTAAGCAATTATATTCATAATAAGGAGATTCATGTTTACACCTTGTGTCAAAATTTCATGAACATCCAACTAAAATTGACTTTGTAGAAACTTACTTAAGATTTCTTACGTTGGTTCTTTAGAGTTAATTCAAAGATTGAGGGTGGTTGAGGAGCCACATAAGACAATTTTGATCATTTCCATATGTGAAGAGAAAAAACAAGTTTTGGACTAGGATTACCTTTTGTCGTTGTCCAAAAATTAATTAAGTTCCCCTAACACAATTTTATCCAAATTGAACATATGATGTTCGAAAGCTCTTCACACTACTAGAAAATTCAATTTTTTTGTTGTATTGGTCGCGTTGATCCAGTCAAAATTTGACAAAAATTTGTTGATATATCAACAAATTTTTGTCAAATTTTGACCGGATCAACACGACCAAAACAACAAAAAAATTGAATTTTCTAGTAGTGTCACAATTTCTGCTTTCAATGGCATATTATACATCCAACTTAAAAGTAGACCTTAATTTCCAATATTGTTTACAACTAGTTTACAAAATAATCATGACTTTTTAGTACATATAAAAGTTAATTTCTAAATTTGACCAAGTTCCTATCACTTGAAACATGGTCTCATTCTCAAAACTACTCAAAGCAAAGTTTTTCACTTGAATTTTCCTTCAACGATTAGTCATGCATACTTTAATAGTGTAAATTTTTTAACTATTGATACATTCATGTTTGGCCCACTTTGTTGATATATGAAAGTCTACTCTTGTGTATTCCAACTTTCAACCTCCCATCTTGGCACTGAATCTAAATACCCTTCAGAATTTGTAAATAATCCAATTAGAGCACATATCTTTTAAATAATGGTAGATACATTTTTTCTATTTTTTTATAACCATTCCATTTGTAAGAGCTTTTGGATGTTCCAACAACACTTTCTATTATGTCTTATTGTAGTCAAAAATATATAGTGATGCAATTACTTACTACATGGTGGTATATTAAAAAATGAGGTATCCATTTTAGATATAAAATTATTGGCCAAGGTTTTAATCACTGTCTAATATGATGTATTAGCAATCTTAGGTAATCATGGTAGTGATATAAAAACTCAAATACATCCAAATTGAAAGTGTGACAAATTAGAGAAATTGATTTTTAAATCCAAAATTATTGTTAATTATTTAAAAAAATAGCAGATAAAATTACAATCAAAACATCTAGAAATAGATTTTTTATTTTTGTAATAATATTTAAAATTCAAAAGTTTTAGTAGAAGACAAAACCAATTTAGCAAACCCCTATCAAAATCGTTTGGTCTTTCTTGCAATCTCCGAAATGAAGCTACACAAATTTGTCCTAGTATGTGAACAATAGTTTATCAAAGTTGAATTAGTGTAAATTAATACAAGTTGAAATAATATTATATTGTACCAATTTAGACAATTTTTTGTTTTGTTTTGTGGTGACACTAATTTTTAAGACGATACTAATTCCCATCACTATTAGGACAAATTAGTATAACTTTGCCCAAGAAAGTTCGTTGGTGAAGTTTACCAAAAGATATTAGTATTAGATTTCTAATAATTGGAAATGATCAATTTAAAACAATAAAACAAACACAATGGAATAAAATGGTGGCTCAATTATCATTTGGAGTTGCAAGACTTTCTTGGACTTGGTTTCATATACAAAATACAAGGGAGGATTAGAGGATTGACAATGTTACAAGCACATTCAAGAAAATTATTTTGATTATACTACGCTAGAACAAAAAGTCACTCCTAGAACATTTAATTAGAGCCACAAATTATAATTTTTCAAACTTGCAACCCAAAGTATTTAGCTACACATGTCCAACATTGACTCATATGAGTCATCATGCGATGTGGGCAACACATAACATTGTGCGGGAGCAAAAGGGACACCTCCAATGTTGGTTGACAATGTTATGCAATAATTTATTTGAGGCCATTTCCAATTTTTTGAATGGCCCACTCAATTGTAGGATGTCAACATATTGAAATAACACTAGCTTTGGAAGGACCTTGAGGATGTTCTTGTGTCCTTGTGGATGGTCATTTAGGCTTTGCACATATTGAAGAATATATGATTTTTATCTGATTTTTTGTGTGCAACTTTATTGATGATATAGCCACATCATTGAAGTAAGTTTTAGACATTTTAGTTGTTTTTTAAATTTTGTATGGGGTAGTTTATCAAAAAAATAGTGCACAATCTAGTGTACTTCATTACTTTGATTTTGACATGAATCAATTTATATTGCTTTTGAACAAAGCTAACGAAACGAAACTTTTGAAGCATTTCAATGAAGTTTGAAGTTGAAGATCTATAACCATGTTTCAAAACATGAAGTGATACATGAACTCTCTTTATACCACAATGTTTTACACTGCACTGTACTTATATTCTGAAATTTTTAGATATCTTTAACATGATTAGTATTTGATATGAATTTTTTTCATTTTTTCATCAAAATTTTATACTCCCTCTTTCCACTAATAACCTCCAAATCAATCAGAATTTTTGTCCTACTAAAAAGCTCTGTTTCTTGATTTTGAACGTTGAGTAAGAGTTTGCCGTATTGAACAGCCTTGTGGGGGAAAGTGAAACAATTCTAGGAACATTCCTCTGGCCTAGCAAGTTTGGTCTTGCTCATGTAAGGCACCTTGTACAAATTGCTTCTTTAGATAGTAGTGTTGATGATGCATTTAGTGACCACTAGGAACATTCCTCTGGCCTAGCAAGTTTGGTCTTGCTCATGTAAGGCACCTTGTACAAATTGCTTCTTTAGATAGTAGTGTTGATGATGCATTTAGTGACCACTTCAACACTATAAAAGTTTGTTTGTAAAGTGGGCTAGTTTTTTTTAATGCACATATTTAGGTTGGGAAACACATTTCTAGAATCCTATTGTTGCCACCACCCTTTAAATCATTTACAATGACAGAGGTGGCAGCATTTACAAATTATGCTCAAATATCACACTTTTTACATGGATTTTAGGTGACTAAACGACAATGCCTAAGTTGGAGATTTTGGATAGATCTAAATGATAGCTTACTTGTTCTTGAATACATGTATTGCTAGCACTATGACTAAAAATACAGTTAATCCCTCAAAAAAAAAGAATTTTGGAGGATTTTTAGGGGGATAGAGAGAGTAGTAATTTGAAAATTTCACCAAAAAAATTGAATTTTTTTTTGACAAACATGAGACATTTGATTTCATTTCTGTAAAATAAAACCAAATAGATTTCACTCAAAATAGAGAAGAAACACAGAGGATACAGAGTGAGGAACTTTCAAGGTCCACCACACGGTCTCTTTTGGGGGTAGAATGGATTTGAAAATAGTTCCCAGAGCTTAGAGCGGCAAGCGTCTGTTGGACTGAACGAGTTCTCTTCGCTACGTAGGGTGCCAAAAAACTTTTTCTATAAGACCTGATTGCTGCAGTTGGGAAACCTAGAGGGAATTGAACAGATTGTTCATGTTCATTTACGTGTCAAGTGGTGAAGTGGGTGGATTTAGGGCTTCAGGACAAGTTTCTCAGCCATTACCGAAAGTGTTGGTACCGGCACTTCCAAACCTTCCCATTATAAATGATCCATCTTCCGCATTCTCAATCTCCTCGCTTTCATTCTACGAATTACCTAGCTACACTTTGCAATTAGTGCATTATGCTCTCTTTTGCTATCATAGAACGTTCAGTGCAACACTGAGAATATGGAGTATATAAGGCCTGTAGGGAATATACAATGCATATCATCGCAAAATCTGATGGCACAATGCTATGCTATTACGCTATTCAGTCAAAGAACTGTTCTTTAGCTTCCACATTATAAAGTCGTTACTGCGCTTGGACATTGAGTCACTAGATGCAAACCGTCACACAATGCTTCACAGAGTGCAACTCAGCGACATAGCTGGACATCACAGACAAGGATTTCCCTACATATTAGCAACATGCACAGCAGAGGTTTAAGCTCCAACAGGAAACGGACAAGTTCCGCATCGGACCACATGGTATATAAAGGAGTTTGCAAGGAGCATCGAAAATTCGCAAGGACCATTGAGAGCACTCCATTGCATTTACAAGGATACCGACATCAGACATTCAAAGCTCTTATGTCTTACCGACAGTGTCAGATCCATTCAGTAAAAACAGAATAAAGCGTGCTTTTATGTCAAAGACCTCCCAAGGGTCAGACAAAATGAACGACAAGGAGGTTGCGGCGAATCATAGTCACTTTTTATTCAGGTTTACAAAATCCAAGTATCCAAGAAACACGTTTCACAGAACTCAGTACCGAGAGCCCACACTGGTGTTCGGAAGGTCGAGTCATGCAAAGACGAAGACAGGACCATCCGAAAAACACCATGCGACCAGACCATGAGAGCCAAACACATATTAAGCTCCATACAAAAGAGAGTATCAGAGTACCACGGGTGGTTATCCTACTTCAGGAACAGTGAAGGACGAGCCCTGCTCTGTACTGCAGAAGAGCACATTCAATCAAAACAAGAACAAGAAACGGTAACAAAGAACAGCAATAAAGCGTCGCCACTGTCGCGGCCTACAGGCGGGTCTTCTTCTAAACAGAAAAAGCCTCCCAGACCAAAGGCAGCTGCAGTAAACGGTCAAATCTCGAGTGGCTTTTTTTTTCAGTGAACAGTTGCATCTCTCCCGGCCCGAACAGTATCATCATCCCTTCAGTGTCTTCCCCTTCAGCAACCCCCTTGTAGCACATCGTTTCACCAAACCCGACACCCAGGCTTCCGGCCACGCGCACCTTCCGCCCGAGTCCCGGCGTGCATCCCAAACCACCAGAGGCTCAACCACCTTCAGCGGCTTCATCAGTACTCGCTCTGACGGTCGTTCCTCCAGCTGCCGGAGCCGGAGCCTCCACGGCCTCCTCCTCCGTAGCCACCCCCTCCACGGCCTCCGCCGTAACCTCCTCCGCCACCACTGCTCTCGCGATCGTACGAGCGGCCACCTCCGCCGTAGCCACCACCACCTCCGCTTCCGTAGCCACCGCCGCCTCCGCTTCCGCCACGGTAACCACCGCCGCCGCCGCCACCACCACCGCCTCCTCCACGAGACTGCGCCTGGTTCACGGTGATGTTGCGCCCGTCGAGCTCCTTGCCGTTCATCTCCCGGATGGCTTCGTTCATGGCGGCCTCATCAGCGAACGTCACGAACCCGAAGCCGCGAGACCGTCCAGTCTCCCGGTCGTTGATCACCTTGCTCTGCACGACCTCGCCGAAAGGCCGGAAGGCATCCTCCAAGCGGCCGTCGGTGGTGGCCCAAGCCAACCCTCCGACGAAGCACCTGAATTCTTCTCCCATGATGAAGAGAAGGAACTCGAAAACCAAGTAACCAGGTAAAGTAACCTAGAGGTGCCGGGGGAAAATCCCTGAGCAACCTCACAAGAGCAGCGAGAAGGAACCGGAACGAAAGAGGGGGAGCACTGAATAAAACTCCATCAACGACGAGTTTATGAGGGAAGCGGGCGACAAACCCTAACGGCATGCGACTTCGGGTTAGAACGATTCTCTCGGTCGGGTGGGGTGGGCGACCGATGGTCGGGGTACTGGACTTGTCTGACGCGGCAGGCGGATCCTGACCCTCAGATGAGATCTATTCTGAGGCAAGATATTTCTGGTGTGGTCTAGATGAAAGGAATAGTGGAGGGGCCTAGATGCTTCTGCGAAGTTGGTTGTGTAGAAGCTAAGTCACAGAGTGGCGCTTATTGGCCCGGCTTGTTCTTTGGGGGACTGCCGGGAATGCAGGCATGAATCGCACAGATATTCGGTGCATGGGAGAAAGGGCTGAGTATACGCCGTACGAGCTTCCCTGGGGGGACCATACGTATGTACGCCGTATGAAGTTCCTTATACCTTAACCTTTTTCGAATTTTGGCACATTTTTGCTTATATCTTTGTGCAGAGATATCTTTTACAGCAATTTCATGAAATTGGTCATTAAGGAAGGTTGTCTTTTCAACATTTCAAGTATTACATTGGATGAATGAGAAGTTAGTTGGACTAGACATTGCCTGCAAGCCCCCCGTTCATCATCCAGAATATGGATGTTGGAGCGCTTAAGGGTTAAAAAGCATGATTATTAGAGGACATATGACTTTGCGTTAGAGCGTTGCGATGGCTTTCGGAGTGGAAAAGGTACATTTGAGGAGAAAAAAGAAAAAAGAAATTTCTATGGTGCATTCCTCCGTGTTGAACAATGCATTCCGTAGGTGTTACCGCCCTTCCTTGTCAATGGTGAGATTCCGCAACGGGAGGAGCATATATTAATGAAGAGAAATCTTTCCAAGTGTAATATGACGACTTTGCAATTGTATGGGTACGAGGTTCGTGAATCGCCCACCCATGAGCTGAAATTGAATTTGGGGGGAGGTGAAGCTTCTCAAAATATTTTTCAATAAATTTTGCTTGAAAGGCAAGTGAAAATTGCAAGTTGTTTCATATTGGAGCTTTATAGAATTAGATATGAAATTCTGAAGTTGAACTAGCGTAGGAGTCTTAAATTGCCCACCTCCTAAAATGTACATTGTTTTTATATTGTTGAAAGCTACTCCAAAGCAACATGTATATATAATAAGGAGGTGGGCATTTTTAGAGCTTGTCTGTTTTTAGAACCTCCTACCTTACACTTTTTGCCTATGATATATGAAGTTACATATATCCTTCAATCTCTAAGAGTGTTGCCATCTCTACCTCTAATATGGGGGTCAAGATGGTAGAGGCAAAGGCCAACCTCCACAACAATCCTTATTATAGTATTAGATTTGGGATTTTAGAATTTGGAGGCAAAAAATTTATATTATCGTACTTCAACTTGATATGGTAGTAGGGAAGTTTTCATCAAGTTTGGAATTGTTTGAAATTTGTCAGTAAATCTATGTTTTGTAGTTGAATGGTGTAATGCTTTGATAGTAGGGCACGGTCTAGAAATAGTGGAAGGATGTAGAGGTGGGCAAAATACTTGTAAGGTGGGTGCTTTAGAGAGCAGCACAATTGAAAGTTAGGGTTTGGATTGGGTGCGACACATGTGGGAGCTAGAGTAGAGTAGTGATTAATTCCTCTTGGTTATAGGCCAATTGAAGTCTAAGTCTACTTTATAAGGGATCCCTCTTCACTGGGCGCACCACCATGACTAAGCCTTCCAGATTGGTGATGCTCTAAGAAAATCGCCATTGTTGCATGAGTAATTGTAAAACACCATATTGATTCACTTCCTAGATTGTAGAAGTTCAATATGTATGAAGTTCCAAGTCCGGAAGTATTAGTACTCTGGAAGTGTTATTATTCTAGAATAAGCCATGATCACAATTTTGTGAGTTTTCTATGAGATAGGGATAGGAACTTTAGGAATTTAGGATGAAAATCTCAAAATGCAATTACGAGAAAACATAGGAGAAAAATAAGGATTTAAAACTAAAAAGATGTTAAACAAAATTTGGTAGAATAACTAAAATAGGCTAATGTTAAGATGATGACAAATGAAAACCAAAAGAGTACTAAGTAGAAAATTAATATTAAAACTAAATAGAAAACCTAAAAGATAACAAACATAAAAGGTAAAAAATGGGATTATAATTAAATTAGAAACCAAAAAAATAGGAAATACCAAAATGCAGAAATGAATTAAAAACAAAAGACTAGAAGTAGGAAATGAAACCAAAAGTAAATTGAAAACAACAAAAATAAATAGGAAATAAGAGAAAACATAAAACAAGTTATTAAAACTAAAAATACTATTAAAACACTAGAATAGTGATGTAAATATTAACATAGTAATAGAAACTAAAATAGGGATTATTTTAATAATTTGGAATATTTAACAATAAATTAGTAGAATTACAATAACTTCACGCGATTGTTTACTAATTTAGCAAATTCATAATAACCAAGGTTGGATGAAAGTAATTAGGAAAATTAATAAGCAAAATTAGGGTTAGAAGCTCTCTTTCTTTCAATTTTCTTGCAATTGGGGGGGGAGGTGAGAGAGAGAGAGAGTGTGTGCAAAGAATGAAAGAAAAAAACGCTAAGAAAATGTTGAAAATGGATTAGAATTAAAAGTTGGACAATTTATCAAATAGATTCACTTGTTTTTATGAGAAAAATGAATGAAAAATGGAAGTTTTGTAG
Source organism: Antitrichia curtipendula (assembly GCA_951230915.1). NCBI lineage: Eukaryota > Viridiplantae > Streptophyta > Bryopsida > Hypnales > Leucodontaceae > Antitrichia > Antitrichia curtipendula. Next base: position 38,806,028 of record OX579635.1, read on the forward strand.
ATTAGGTGGGAAATTGCTTGAAAAAGATGGAAAATTTTGAGTTGAGAAGGGATAATCAAGCTGACTTTTTTCAAAGACAAAATTCGTCCCATTCGGAGCAAGAACAAGGCAGTAACAACTATTTTTGTGAAAGAGGGTGTATTGCCCTTGGAAGGAAGCAATTCTTTGAGGTTTTGTTTTGAAATTTTGAAATTTTTAGAGGAGTCATTGCATTTTTTTAATTGCATATTGCTATTGAAAATGATGGATTTGCTTATGGGGTCTTGTCTATGGTATTTATTATTGTATGGACCTCATGAGTCAATGCATGATTGAAATTTGATGTTTCAAGCGATGGATTGTGTTAGAATTCTTTTTAGGGCTTCAAATTCACCCATTTTGAACCCTAAATTGTAGAATCAGATGCGGAGGGGCATAGGAGATTAATTGCATGGAAAAATGGGCAAATTTGATGCTGCATGAACTAAGGCATGAAAATAATGTCAATTGTGGGTCAAGGTATGGTTGATTTAGGTGTTTGGGTTGAATGAGATATGCTGAAATTATATATTAGGATCCAATTTAGGGCATTTGGAGCCCTGATTTGCTTTTTGGAGTTAGGTTGAGCATACAAATTGTTCTAATTTACTCTAGCCCATAATTGAGTGATTTGGAGGTTAATGTGCTTGATTTTTAGTGATTTTATGTGTGTTGCCCCTCTTTTGTCTTAGGATTTTTGAGGCAATTTTGAGTATTTGAATTAGGAGTTTATTGCTTGGAAGGTAGACTAGGTTTAGGTCCCATACATTCCTCATCAACCCCACTCTAGGGGTGGGTGGGGTGGGGGGGCTTTGTCTTGTGGTGGAAAAGCCTCATAACAATTGGGCTCAACAAAAAAAATGTGACGAGATGCAAAACCATGTAATATTGGACCAATTGCATATGCCCCCCACTGTGTTCTACTTAGCATACTCACCAAGTAGACAAAAAAGTCTCAATATACATTATACTAGGAACTTGAACCATAACCATGAGAACCAATAACAAGCAATGAAGGCAAAGATTCTTTGAAACTTGGACTTAAAGTAGGAACCACTGTAATTGATAAATTAAGGTGGTTGGAAGAAAATGTGGCAAAGCCAGCCACATGTGTTGGGTAGACATGAACACAATAGAAGGCTCTTAAAAACTTACCACGCTTGGGGGTGTAACTATGGCAATGTTTTAAAAGTTTGTAGTAGGAAATGGTATATAGATTTAGAGCTTATTTTAGCAAATAATTATGGCTTGATAAGAACATAGATCTAAAATCTTCATTTGTGCAAGTTTCTCTTTATTTCCCACTTCTACATGAACTCATTCAAATCTTACACAAAAATCATGAAGCTCACTAAGTGACCACACTAGGATGTCTTCATCCTTTTACTACACTAATTGTTTGTTACTAGCTAGAATATAATTATTTACAATCTCTAATGATCCAAATATGCTGCTCATATCAAAGTTGTAGGATAGGGTCGGCAGAAAATAATTCTAAAATAGATGCCAAAATTTCAAGAAAATTATTTATTCAAAAAACATAAAAATTGTATGATGAAAAAAAAAATATCGGCAATTTATTTATTTATAGCATTTGTTGAACCTTATTTACCAATAAAAAATGAATATTTGATAGAGAAGTGCCAACCTTGTCCTACACTTACGGTAATCCAACTATGACAAAGTGTTTGTTCAAAATCAATATTAGTTTTCAAAAGGAACTAATGGAAGTTGAAGAGTTATTTTAAGCAACCAATGAGAGTTGAAGCATTTTATACTTTAAAAATGTCTAATTAAAGGTAGTTTAGTGTCAATTCAATAGTATAGTGACTAACAAAACCGAGTACAAAGTTGAAACGTTTTCATCCAAACAACCATATCATAAGCATCTATGGACAACATCACAAAGTTTAGAACCTTCGGTTTGTTAACAATAGTTATCATTATTTCATGGGTTCGCATGTTAATATAAAATTTATTGCATCATTACAATGCATTACTTACAAACAATTGCCAAGAGCCAAAAATTACACTAACCTTACTAAATTAACAATTTTTTGACAATATTGGAAATGATAATTATTTTTAAATGATTATTAGTTTCTTAGATCAATTATATGCATCATGAACTCTAATCTTTGGACAAAAAAACTGAATCTAAAAATGCATTAAACAACTGTGAAATATAAACTTAATGCACTGTTCAATTCAACAAATATTTCAAATGCAAGGGCATTAAGATTTAACAATGGTCTATATTGCAACATGTACTCTCTCTCTACAATGGCTAATGCTATCTTATGCTCTCAATTTAAAAAAAATTCAAATATTGTGAGAACCAACATCATTTGTATGTGTCAAACTATAGACATTTTAAATTCTATAAATGTTAATTTTCTTCAATTTTTTGTACTATAATTTGAAATGATATATATCAATATGCTAAGGTACAATTTTTTTTTGGGGGGGGGGAGTTTTAAGAATAAATTGGCAAAAGATAAAGTAATTCTAGATCAAGTTGAACAAAACTGAGTTTTAGGCATGACTAACTTTAAAATTGATTTTCTTTCAAGTCACAACTAATTTTTTCTTCAAACTTCCATGGTAACATGTAGTATATTGCACACTACACCTCTTGTATATCTACTTTGGGACTTTGTCCATTGATGCTTATGGTATGGTTGTTTGGATGAAAACGTTTCAACTTTGTACTTAATTTTGTTCAATTACTATAGGTGTTCCTATGACCTCAATTTTGAAAATTTGTAGCATATTCACATACAAATTTAAAAAATTCTCAAACCAATTGCATTTACTTTTGCTAGCATTTGCTAACATTGTGATATGATATTTTAATCAGATTGTATTCATAATTGCTTGTTTCAAAAAAAGAAGTTTATTTGGGTGCAAATTATTTAGCCTCATCTTTGAAGAATAGATAGAAAATGATTTATCAACATTCTTGAATGTACTTCATCTATTTTTTGTAGCTCCTACAATAAACAATGAATGTATTGATATTCTACTCAATGGACACTAGGACTTTTAGGGGTTCATGCTAGTTGTTGCATTTATGTAGCATCTTGTGTAGCATTTATTTCCTTCAAAGCTAGTTTTCATCCAACCAAAAATTATTAGGAAGGTAGTGATGAATATTATAGAGTGCACAAAGAAGTTGTCTACTAAAAAATGTTGATGGTTTCTTACAATTAGATTTGTATTATGCTTTCTTAAAAGGTATGTAATGAGCTACCAAGTTTCTCTTTTGTAAAAATTTCAATACATAGAAATTTTTTCATAGCTTCAATGCAAGTAGTAAAAAATTTAATGATTATATTATGCCATGTTGGTATCCTCACCCAATGTAACCTATCATATCCAAAATTCAAATTCTAAAAATAATTTTGTTTTCATAAAGTACATGTTCTAAAGTTTTTGAACTTGAAAGCTTCTAAAATGATTTGACAAAGACTTATAAATATTTTTAAAGATTTGATTGCAAAATGCTTTCAACATCTATTTTCTTAATGTAAGGCGAAGGAGTCATACATTATGTCACATGAAAATTTTGTTCAAAACCCGAGCAATTAAATACAATTATGTGGTCAAACATGATGATCTCAAAATATAAAACACCAATATAAATAAGTAAACATATTTGGCCAAGAAAGGGAGGGTTGGGGATCTTTCAGTGTTAATTGAGTGATTCAATATTTTTATTAATTGGCCTAGAGTTTTAATATGGGATTTAGAGACACAAATATTCACTTTTCAAATACATTGAAGTTCATTCCGCTGTAGCGGAATGAAAAAATTTCAAACGGATGAAAGATTACTCGAATGGATGAGTTTTACCACTAAATTCATCCAGAACATACTCTATACCGGTGCGAGAAAGAAATCGGTGGAGGCATAAAGAAGAAGGAAGGGAAGAAAGAAAGAAAGAAAGAAGGGACGCAGCGGGCGGCACTCTGCGTCATTTGGCGTCTAACTTCGATGGTTCTTCCTCTAATCCACCTTTTCTTCGGTTTCATCTTGCCGTGAGTACTCTTTCGTGACTCTGTTCTGATCGGAGCTGAATCCCACACCGCAAGTATCGACAACATCTTCGCGTCGCCCGCCTTCGTTGAGGCTGCTGTAAGTGAGCCGCTTCATTTCATCATTTGTCTCCGATGAATTTTTCAATTTCGTCCTGTGATTCAGACTTGCACTCGTCGTTTAGGTTTTCTTCCAGACCATGGCTATGCTCTTTGCTGCAATTCTGGAGACCTTTGTGCGGTGAGGCCGTTAGAAAGGATAGTGAGGGCGGATTGGGAGGACGTAGGATGAGTTGTGTAACCTAGGGTTTTAGTGATGTTCTTTTAATCGCGTCTTCAGTTTCCTTGCTCTGCGGTGACTGCTTTATTTCAGATTTTTGTTTTCATTCTTTGAGACTCTTTTGTCCGATTTTGAGAATTTTGGTACTTCGTTTCATCGTCTGCATGTTCATTATCAAAATGTGTATCTCTTTCTTGCATAAGTGTACATGGTGATTACTGAGGTTGTGGTTAATCTTGCTGAATAGGTGTTACATTTGAGAAGCAACATGATTTCTGCAAGATGGAATTTGGCCGTAGGGCCAGTTATCATGGTGATTGGCGCATATGGGGCTGTTCTTGCGGCTACTGTAGCCCTCGAGGTATGTAATTACTTGCTCCTGTATTTTTCTTCCGCATAATTCCACGTAAGTGACGACTTGAAATTCTTTTTGATGTAAACAATATTTGGTTTTGTCTTGCAGTTTAGTGGCAACAAGCAAGAGAAAGTTTCCGAAACGAAGACTAAAGCCTGAAACGTTCAATGCCGGATGGCGACTGGTCATTATCGGTGCACTTTGTTCCCTGGCTGTTGTGGCCATGCCATAGGATTTTTTCTTGTACAGTGCAATAAGCCACTATGCTTGGCATCTTGATAATTGTGAGCTGCTGCTTTTTCTATTCTCGTGCTCTTGAGTCCATGATGGTGGTTATCTTTTGTTCTCCTGATATTGAAAGATTTTTGCTGCGGTAGATGGGAAGAAAACTGGTTTTGATATGCACCTCCATCATGTCATTGATTGTTCGTCTGGAAGCTTTTTCACAAACTTAGAACGGCCAAGCATGTTGGAACAGGCTATTCGAGGTAGATGTAGGCCATCCATCGACGTTATGCTTCAATTTGTCAATATGTAGCAGGGTGTTAGTGTTGGTGCCGTAAGTTTGGCAACAACAGAGTGAATCATACAAGATTGAAGCCTGGTAGACTGAAGCTCATTTATACTCACTTTCAGTCTCAAGTCTTTCCTATAGTGCACAGTGACAGGACTTTTGTTTTCACTGACATATCCTCTTGGGCTACTGTGTTGTCACTCTCCGCCAACTCATGGGCTACTCCGTTGTGACGCCCAATTGTGTACTAGGCTCATCAGTGTGTCTTGCACAGATTTCCGAAGTACCCAAGTCATTTACCACTTGCCAGAGGAGAGCGAGTCCAACTGTCCAAGGTCTGGTTTTCAGTAAGTGACCCTAGAAACTTAGTTGCCCTTGCAGATTGAACGGCTCCTCCTCTGTTCTTATGCTTCAACGCTTCCCATTTTCATTTATTCGGCAACTTAGCCCGTGAAGCTTCTCTAGCATCATTTCTCCGTCATCCTGTACTTGCATGTACACTATGCTATTACAAATTACAAACAAGCTATGCCACTACAAGAGGTTCTGTTCCTTTAGCATTGCAGTACCAGCTTGTGGTGCCAAACTGCCAACCTCCTCAAACTTTCTCCCATTCACTCACTGTAGACGTAGTTCGTGTCCGTGCAAGGTCACTTCCAGACCCAATAAAGTGATGAATTCAGTGATGAAGAACACTCTAATTTTGAATTGCATTACCATCAGTCAACAATAAAGTCCGAAACGCAGACGAACTGACTGCCAGACCTAAAGCGGAGGAACGCGAGTACACTTGAAACTGCTAATTGAAAAAGTTTCAAATGAGAGCGAGCGAGAGGAAGTTTCCGACAACCTAATCCTGAACTTGCATACAGTAGTCAGAAGATATGACGATGCAATGAAAGGGTGATGCTAATGGGATTCATAGTTGTGTCAATGCAAGATCTCTTCCAGATCCAATGAAGTGATGAATTCAGTGCCTAAAAAGACTTTTGAATTGCATTATCATTTAGTCAACAGGAAAGTGCGACGAGACTGCCAGACTGCCAGACCTAATCACCTGAAGCGAAGGAACGCGAGTACCCTTGAAACTGCTAATTGAAGAAGTTTCAAATGAGAGCAAGTTTTCTAGAACCTAATTCTGAACTTGCACAGAGTAATGAGATATGACGATGCGAAGTAAGTGACCGTGTTGAATTCAGTGCTGAAGATTACTGTAATTTTGAATTGAATTGTGATCAGTCAACAAGAAAGGTAGACAAGCAGACGAGCAGGTAGACTGCTAGACCTAGAACGCAACTACACCTGAAGAGGGTTCAACTGAGAACGAGAGTTTTCAAGAACCTCATTCTGAACCAGCATACAGTCATGAGATATGACGATGCGAAGAAAGAGTGACACTAATAGGATTCTAATACTCCTCGCCTTCGTCTTCTCCGCCGTCTTCCGTGGAATCCGCGCCCACCTCCTCGTAGTCCTTCTCCAACGCCGCCAGATCCTCGCGAGCCTCCGAGAATTCGCCCTCCTCCATCCCCTCGCCCACGTACCAGTGCACGAAGGCGCGCTTGGCGTACATCAAGTCGAATTTGTGGTCCAGTCGAGAGAACACCTCAGCCACGGCCGTGCTGTTGGAAATCATGCAAATGGCGCGTTGCACCTTCGCCAAGTCCCCGCCTGCAATAACAACACCCTTATCATTTTAATGGAAAAGTGAGCGTATATGAAAACCATGATTATTTCGTACTTTTGAGAAATTCCTACAATTGTAGGTTTCAGAGTAGCGACTGTCTATAGTTAAAAGGCTCTCACCTTTGGACCGAAGTTGTCATGTGACACACTTGCAGTCGACGACAACTCTTTCAACGGTATCACTCATCTCAAAGGATAAATGGTTTTCAAAAAGAAAATTCATGTTCATGTTTTGCGATGGGAGACTCATTCTCATGCCATCAACAATGGACACTCATCTTTCTATATTCCTCTATTCAGCAATTGAGAAAATGTGGGATTTTGAAGTACACATAGTGTCTCTATCTTGGCACAATTTAGAGTGCCAAGATTGTGCCATTCAAGTGCACAAAACGCTCAAAATTCATACCAGTGCAGATGAAGTGGATGCGCGGGTACGGCACCAAGTTCGTCTGGAAGTTGGTGAGGTCCATGTTGATGGCACCGTCGAAGCGGAGCGAAGCTGTTAGGGAAGACATGACCTGCATATGCCACCCCATGTAACAACGTTCGTCAGATTTCTCAAACTTGGATCCATATGAGAAATCCAAATGTCCCTCTGTGGAGGTCCATAGTCAGTGCGCAGTGATGATGGAACACTAGGATAGACTGAAGTTCATAGTCAGTGTGCAGTGATAATGGAATACTAGGATACACTTGGAATGGAAGTTGAGCACAAAAGGACACTCGTAAAATTTCCATAGATTCAAAAGCACATTTATCCGATTTCCATAGACCCAAAAGCACATTTGTCCAATTTCCATATTGGATTTCTCCTGTGTATCCACCCACATGGAGAGTATCCTTCTTTCTCTAGCGAAAACATGTATCCGAAGTTTTCCTGATGATTTTGCACTAGAAACGGGGAGAATCAGAGAATAGGAGCAACAGGGCTAATAGGGAAAATCAGTGCACTACTTGTCGTTGTCGACCGGAAATGGCAATCCGGTAATCGGAGATAATCTCCGGACTCACACGAGAAATCCAGTGTGGAAATTGGACAAATGTCCTTTTGTGTACGTCCAAATCAAATTCCTACTAAATCCTATTCTATCATCCCTGGACATTGACAGTAGAATTCTTCAGAAATTCCATAGATGGACATTTTGGATTTCTCCCGTGACTGATTCACGCTGGATTGTGAGTGCAAGTGTTTGAGATTTCATGGGGTGGAGTGGAAAATTCGATCAGGATGAGGCACGTGCGCACCTGGGTGATGAGCCGATTCAAGTTGGTGTATGTCGGACGCTCGATGTCCAAATTCCTGCGGCATATGTCGTAGATGGCCTCGTTGTCGTACATCACCGACACTTCGGTGTGCTCCAGGAGCGAGTGGCACGAGAGGATGCTGTTGTACGGCTCAACAGTTGCACCAGAGACTTGCGGGCTGGGGAAAATGCACATGGAAAGCTTGGACTTCTTGCCGTAGTCGACAGAGAGGCGCTCCAGAAGCAAGGAGCCCAGTCCAGAGCCGGTCCCGCCGCCGAAGGCGTGGAAAACAAGGAACCCCTGCAGACCTGTGCACATGTCCGCCAGCTTTCGAATGCGGTCCAGTGCCAAGTCCACGATCTCCTTCCCCACTGAAACGATCAAAGTCCACAAACTTTGGTCAGATGACAACCGAGAAAATTCGGATCAAAAGAGGAAGGTTGCTTTTGGAAATATATGTGCGACAGTACGAATTCACAGGCAAAGTTTCCAGAGCAAATTGAAAATGCGCTAGAATACGAATTCACAAGCAATGTTTCCAAAGCAATTTGAAAATGGGCGAGAGACTATACGAACCGGTGTAATGACCCCGGGCGAAGTTGTTGGCCGCATCTTCCTTTCCGCTGATGAGCTGCTCGGGGTGAAACAATTGCCGATACGTGCCAGTTCGCACTTCGTCAATCACGGTGGGTTCCAAGTCCAAGAACAAGCAGCGCGGGACGTGTTTCCCCGCTCCCGTCTCACTAAAGAACGTGTTGAAGGCGTCGTCTCCTCCTCCCACCGTCTTATCACTTGGCATTTGACCATCCGGCTGCACAGGAATTAATCAATCAATTAATTAATCACACCATCAACTTCGAAGCATTCACGGCGACAAGCGATATTCTCGGGAAGTGAAGTGAATGAAATCGAATTCAATGTGAAATCAAGGCATGCATGCCCACCTGGATGCCATGCCATGCTCGAGACAATAGAGCTCCCAACAGGCATTCCCGATTTGAATGCCGGCTGGCCAACGTGGATGGAAAGGTATTCTCTCATGACGAACGGTTAATTGCGTGCACCAACAGGTGAAGTACAACAATGCAGCTGAGCCCGGATTCTTAGCTTGTGCTAACTCATGGACTAGATCTGCTGCAGAGTCGGTCTCCGTCGAATCTGGAAGCAGTGTACACACGGAATATGAAATTTGTGAGGGAATGCCAACTGAGTCACGGAGGAACGAGGTTTTACGGGCGGCAGCGGTTGCAACTTCCAGCCGGCTCCGGATCATCGGGCTGGCGTCCGGCCGAATCTGGTGGTTGGCAGATCTAAAGCTCAGAGGAAGCAGGGTGAACTTCCCGTCCGATGGCTCCCAAGCAGTTTCTGGCAATTACTCTCGTGCGCGTGAACGCCTGGGGTTGCAGGCAACGGTTTGTGTATCGCTCGGCTATGGCCAGTCACGTGGTTCTTCTGCATTCCGTGTTTACACTGGACGGCCGTGATCTCAACTGTGGCTGAAGTTAGAAACCGTCTACACTCTACATCTCTCATAGCAAATGTTGTTCAGCTGGGCTGATTGTTCCTAAGAGTCAAAGGCAAGAGGTAGGATATTTTGCCTCTATGAATGGCTAAAAATTCACCAATCAAGTTCCAAGGTTGCGAAAACTACATGTGAAGCTTTGTTTCATGTCATTCCAATAAATATTGAAAAAATTTACAAAGTTCTTTCGATTTCTATAAAAAAGTGGGTAGCTAAAGCTGTTTTTTGAACTCAATTTAAAAAAAAATTCGAACCACAAGATGAAATAACATATCACAATTTCAGATAAAGAGCAACAATCCAAGCAGCGTAGCTTCCTTTGCATTCATCTCATTCTTTTTCACTTCGTAACCCGTTATCGTCAAACCAACACCCGTACTGTCAACTGTTACATAGAAAACACTTCGAGGTTCTTGATAACGGTCGTATTACCGGTATATACAAATCTTCAAATCTGGATCCTCAACTAGCCGGTACAACACACTGCATCTCAGGAGGACTGAAGTTCATAAAATTGCAACCACCAAAATTTTATAACCATTCTGAGCTTATACTGTTTCGTTCGGACTTTGATGAAGTTTGAGCTATCTTTATTACTTGGCTTTATTTACATTGACAGATTACCTGCTGATAACCTGCTGCTAGATTGCACTGTAGAGGACTCGAAATTGGAACGTTAACACACTTTCAAGACCCCGATCCCAGTTTCGGGATGGTCTAAACCCTAAACCCCTAAACCCTATAATTACAAACTCCACTGAGCGCAGTGGAGACTAGGGTTTGCGATAAGACTGGAACGGCTGCTATGCCATTCAGGCCATCCCACTTAGGGTCCTTATAATGAAATTACGAGTAAGGGGTCTCCTAGAGATTGATCTCAAAGACCTTTGTTTTTGATAAATACGTTGGATAGGGTTTCGTCGCCTTCCATACCTTACAGAGCGCTGGGCCTGCACGTTGGGTCCTCTATATTACTCCGGTCCCCAAATCTGCCATGTCTTCTTGTCTCCTAAATTCCCTTCGAGCAAAACTGTCAAGCTCTCAAGATGCTGGACATGATAGCTGGTCGTCAGCTCTTATAATACAAAACTTGGTGCAATTGCAGATCCATTAATTTTCTGTAGCTGAATTCCTGCATCACGCAAGATGCGAGAGTGAGTTTAAGAGCTTTGAAGTAGCTCAACCGTCTATCGTTCATTCAGGTTAAGGATATTAACAGTGTTAGGGGTCGCTCATCTATTCAAACTGGGTTGGCCTTTCAATTAGCAAGAGGTGTAAGCGCGACTTGACTAAATGTCTATGGCCGCTGGTCTTTTGAGTGGAAATGGAGTTGTCAATAACCCTTCAATACTGGTCTACAACCTCCAACGAATGATTGCATAAGAAATTAATACATAGTGATAAAAATTTAATGAAAGCAAACTTGGCTCACACAGCCAAAGCGATCTCTCCCAATAAAAGAGCTCCTACAAATTGGTTGAAATGCCTAAAGTGACACAGATAGTATTCTCTACGAACGTTATTACAAGCTTGAAAGAAATGCTTCAAAAGAAATTAACAGTAGCAACGGAGAATCACGATGCTCACCTTCAGATAGGAAGTCCAGGCCACAGAATTCCCTTATGACCAATTCGGTCTTTGGATCGATCACCACATCACAGGAAACACTCACCTGCACACAAAATTGCAACAATACCGTTTAAAGAAAGAACGCTATGAGTTGCAGTAGCTACTTGAAATGGGAGCAGTAAACCCTAATTCCCGTGCTCTGCAATCAGAGTATATTTCAAGGTTCTAGTCACCTACATCAATGTGTGGCCGGATAGCCTCAAGATCCACTTCTCCAATGAATTTGATGTTCGTTGTCAATGGAAGCTCTCCGCGTGCAATATCCGCCAAAAGCTCCGACGCATTCTCTAGAATTTCTCTCGCCTCCAGATTCAGAAGCGCAGGCACAAGCTCCGTTCTCCGTCCCAGAATATGGCCCCCTTTCAACTTCACCTCACCGATGTAGGAGCCTCGGTAACGAATCTCCACTTTCAAGTAATCGTAATAGATGCCGACAAAGTTAGCGTTCTTGATCCGCAGGACCACGTCGAGACTGATGTTGATATAAACCACGGGGAAGAAGGATCGCGGTTCCTCTTTGCTGTCGATGTTGATCCCGTTCAGCTTCCAATGCTCCAGTTCGACTGTCGGCTGCGATGGCCATAGGACGAACGCTGCGCCCGCCAGGAGCAGGCACGAAAACAGTATCAGGATCGGTACCAAGATCGTCTGTGGCCGAATAACTTGCCGACGTTGGGGACGGTACAACGGCAGACGGTATTCTCTGTCTGATGGCAGCAAGTAGTACCTCACCTCCTCCACAACAACCGGCGGCCTCCTCCACTCCTCCTCCTCCTCCTCCGAATACCCCATGGACCTTAAAAACACTTCTCCTAAACTTTAAACTCCGAATTCTTCAGGTTTTCGAACCAAGTCGAACTGACTATCAAAGAAAAGTGACAGCGAATCCTCTTCAATTCCTTGAAATTCTGCACCAAGGTAATCCCGAATTCGCCGAAACCACTCCAATCACCGGAATTTTCAAATTCCGCTCTTGAAAACTCTCAACACTTCTCCCTTCTGAAGACCGAAAATGGGCGCAATTCATCACGCAGCAAGGGTTCAGTGAACACAGGACCTGTACTGCGACTGAAAGTTTCTACGCAACACAAGAGCTATTCACAAATTCAGCGTGTAGAAGTGAAATCCTCGATAATACATTCGAGGAATCCTGAACCTGAAAAAAAGCAGGCGTGAATTTCATGGGAAGCAGAAACCAAATTTGGAGGTAGTGTGGCGAAGCCAAGATTACAAAAAAGCGAGGGAGAAGCAAAGGACAGGCCGTGTGAAAGAGAAGTAGTTTCCAAATATTCGTATGCAGCATTTAGTGTGAACGCACCGACAATCATCCTCAATCGAACGGTGCAGCACTGCATCGCAGTTTGGAAGATCAACTGCAGGCAAAGCAACCAAGATTTTGTGTGGGGTAAGAGCATGCCCACCGTCACACTCCCAAGGTCAAATGTGGTTGAAAAAGTGCTATGGGCCCTTGACAATATTCTCTTGACACTCAATCCCACTATGTCAAGGAACGGTCCTCGAAATCACTATTCATCCTAACTTTAGTTGCTTTATCCTTTATTCTTCTTGATAAGTGATCATTTGACTATTTATGGATTGTTTTGGTGAGCAACGGCGAGGGACGAGGAAATTGAGGGTCCTTCAAAATTAGATGGAAAATTTGAACATGCCAAGTTGGGCATGTAATGGTGGCCATGCTCTAAGCAAAGCAAACATTGACAAAAGGTAAGGGCATCCCCAAATCCATGAGCAAAAATAAGGACAATATCATAATTTTCAAGCAGAGGGAGGTTAACCTCATTCCATTTTGGTGACTTTTAAAAAGAAATTGATCCAATGCAAAATTAGAAATTCAAAACCCAAATAGATTATTTATAGACAAAAAGATTCTACATGCTAAAAAAGACTTTTCATGCAAAAAAGGCAAAGATCAATTTATTGGCACACATAACAATATTTGAAAAGGTACAATTATGAGTCTTCCTATTGTAAATGAAGTTGCGGGCTCTTCATATTTGGTCAATTTACCATGTTTGGGAAAGAAAATGGCAAATCTATGGATAAAGAGAGATCAATATTAGTTGCATTAGCATAGTGTTTTCCGATTGGATTGGAATTGCCCTAAGAGACTCTATTTGTGCCATATGACTATATGTGTCACTTTATAGCCACTATATATAAATAGATTACATTCAAAATTTGAAATGTATTCTATAAATACATAGTAGCACAAATAAAGTCTTTTACTTAAAAGTAAGATATTATGCCCACAATTTCTGATTTAGTTTCTTGCAAGGTTAAAGAAATATGATTTTTTTGTCACATATAGAGAAACAATTTTTAAAAATAATAGGGAGGTGAAATCATAATATTGGTCGGGTTATTTTTTTAAATCAATCCAAAAGGCATCCGTAATGGTCATTTGATTTAGTCAAACTGTTATAATATTTGCTTGAAATGGTCACAAATGGTCTACAAAAAAAACTACATATCCTTTTGGAACTACTAAATCACTCCTACATGTCACTTGCTAATACGTATCATTTTCACATTCACACGCACCTGCCTAAAGTTTCTATATTGCCAAAAAATGTTGTCTAGTCCTTTAGGAGTTAAAGGTTGGTGTGGATTAAAAGTTTGTTCATCTCAAGTCCCACCCAATGGTTCAAAGAACAAAATACACTCCATGCATTTTAGGTGATGCTTGGGGTGCACATATTTCCCTTAATTCTAATCAATATGGGTCACTCGTGTCTAGTGAATTATATGGTACTGGTAATTGTGTGAGGTTGTCAAATGAATGAACCAACAACCTCAAAAGTTCTGCATGCTCACCTAGTTAGCATGGGAAGTTCATCAAGTAATTGTAGAATGGGACACACATTAGCCAGTCTTCCGCACAATATTGCATAGGCATGCGATTATCTTCCCCATGTTCTTAAGGCATTATTCCTCCCTATATGTATGGGAGGGATTGAGGTTGGTTAAGGAGCCATTACAAAGATAAATTTGTTCGATGTAAGGGTCACTTCACACTATGACAAAGGATCAAGAGGATCAAGAGTCAAAGCAATTTCCACCAATAAGATTACAGGAATCCAAAAATTCTTGAAATTTCAGCCTCTCAACCCTTCACAGTAGACAACATAGTCCATAAGTAGTCATCCTCCAAATTGACAATGTGACAAGAAAAATTATTTGTTATTTGTTATTTGAGCATTACCTCTTTACTTGGACGGCCATAATGTGAAGTGATCCTAAGGGGTTCTTTTTCAAGGATGCAAAAGGGAACCCAACTTCATTGATAAACAATGTTATAAGTTCAGTTGCAATGGAATGGTTTTCCTTTTGTTTTCCTTTGGCAGTTGCATCCTAAGGTAGGAGGCTCTGATATCACACGGGCATTAAGAATCACCCCTATAAATAGCTGTGAAATAGATATGAGGAGATTCTTAAATTGACTAGTATAGTCATTTGAATTAATCGAGGAAAAAAAACATTCTTAATTGCAAGAGCCAATCATTGTCTTTGCTTTACCCTTCTTTCTTTAGAAGTTGCAAGTGGATGGTTTATGGAAGACCTAGGGTCATAAATAGGGGCCTTCGACACAACTCGTTGAAAATTCATAACTAATGCAAAAATGCTTCAAAAAATATGAAACCACTTGTGTTAGATTCCTCGTCTATTTCTCTTTGTCTAAAAAATGAGCTAAAAATATTCCCATCCAAGGAAATACATGAAAAAGATGGACCAGCCCTTAGATGAGCGGTTTCTCGGTTTGTGAGCCTCCTACCTTAACTAGTAACACAAATTTACAATTTAGTCAAAAACGGGAGCATGATGATGATGGAAAAGCGCAGAGTAATAATAGTGAATTCAAGATTCTTCTGTCCTTTTTGCTTGGTGGAGATGGAGCAAATGGATAACTCATCATTGTGGCGGAGACAGAAAGATATACTCTGAAAAAAGGGCCACCCTAAAACCCCTGGGCCTTCAATGAAAATCGTCCATGGGTTAAACACAAACAAACAAAACAACCTGGGCCTTCAATGGGAATCGTCCACGTGTTTAACCCGTAAATGATTCAGACTATGTTTTCACCAACAACACTTCAAAACTGCCATTTCTAGGACAAGTACCAAATTTTAGAAAAAAGATTCATTTTCAGATACATGTTATCGTAGGATCTTGTAATAAACTAAATTGAGTAGATGTAGAATTTCTTTTAGAAATTTTCACCATGTAGATTGCAAGATATTAGTGTTTGAAGTGACAAAAATCCTATTTGGGGCCTTGCGAAAAAACAGGCAACTACTCTTCACAAGGTCACATTTGTATGAAAAAATGTCCCAGATGGTAGTGCTTCTGTGGATTCATTCTTCAAGGCAAGTCGGCTACATGCTTGAAAAATTTTAGATCATTTGGAATTGTACAACATACAAGAAAAAAATAGTAAGTAGAAAGAAGTAGAAAATGATTCAAAATACTAAATTGTTAACAATTTATTCATGGAATTGAAGAATGCCAATCCCAATGGTTGTAATGTTGTAATAAACAATCTACACCTAATGTTTTTATTTTTTTCAAAATATTGAAAATTGAGATAAATAAAAGACCTCAAAATTTGTCTTTGAGTAGAGATTCCATAACTACCCATAAACTACCCACAACTAAAATTCCTTATGACTTTTATCTCATTGACTTTTAAAGGATGAGAGAGTGACCTTGGAAATCATCACTTTTCAATACCACTTGAATCACTGGCTTAAGAAATAGCAAAAATACTCATTGAAAATCAAACTACTATATAAGACCTCCCCTTTTCACAACAAGATTATGAGGATTGATAGTTGTACTTTTGTCTTACTACAATGATTCCATGTCATCCATCGAACTTTTGCGTCCATGTAGCCATTCAAGGGTTCATCAAAATGGAATGATTCAAAGCTTTCCATGTATATATAAATCTAGAGAACAAACTTCAAATTCTTATTTCTTAATAAAGTGATTTAAAAAAAAGTTTCTTTATTGTCCGGGTTGCCCCCCAAGCAATGAAAACTACATATCATACAATAACTTCTTAACCATATAGTCAAAAATTATGAAAATTGTTGGGCCTTAAAGCTACTCTTTGGGCATAGTTGTGTAAAAATTTCAAAGAGAAAAACCAAAAACTCTATTCCTAGTGAGCTCTCTAAAATCGCTATGTTGCCAAAAACGCAATTTGGGCATTTAGGGGTTCAAACAAACAAACAAACAAAATCCTAGGGCAAAATGAAATTATGAGATCTCATCCCTTGCACCTCCCAACCATCAATCTCAAACTTTGAAATTTAACTTTCTCCTGTGGCCGTGGAAAAAAACAAAAAATCTTGGCCATCAAGAATTTTGAAAGCACCAATGGGTTTTGTTAAAAACATTTGTGGCATTTTTTATGTTTGAATAAAAAATTTGAAGTCTTTTGAAAAAAAAAAAGACTAGTGTATGCCTTAGTGAATTTGTTTTAAATGTTTTTCATGGCATGAAAAATGACATGTATACTTGATTTCTATTCAATTATGGTTTTCCAGAGTTTTAGCAAATGAGTTTGACTATCCTCTTGAAATGGACAACACATAAATTAGAGACAAAATAAATACTCATAGACTTCCCAATGCACTTGGTCTTAGCCCCTAAGCAATCTAACAAAAATTTGACTTGGTCCCAATACACTTTAAAATGTGTTTTAAATTATGAATGAAAATTGTAATTTTACTTTAAAAGCTACTTTTACTTTGAAAGACTTGTCTTGTAGTTATATAATTCTAAATTTGTACTAATTTAGAATTTATGCAAATATACAAGGTTTAATATTATGAAAGGTCACATTGTTTTTGGATATAATCAATATATATCCTATTTTCATACTATCTCAAATATTGTGATTCTTATTGAACTTTCCATCAATCACCTTCATCTATCTTCATCCACTTTCACCCTAGATTCACCCTACTTTCATCCAAAATTCATCCAAGGGGTTTCGCACTTTTCAAACTCTTGCCCTAATTGAATTACGTTATTCCCGACTACTGTAGCTACAGCACAGTCAGTTACTAAGACCATTTCAGGATCCCTCTGGCATATGCTGTCTTCCGCCTGCCAGCCCGCCATAGCCAAAAAGCGTAATTTCAAGTGTGTGTCGACGCAGCCTCAGCTGTAGCTTGCTCACGTTCTGTCGATTTCTCGTCATCGTCAGCTTCACAATTAAGCAGAGTTAAGGTTGTTTCTCGTTTTTCGCTTGTTACACGATATCTAACATGACCTGTGAGGTTAAGGACGTGGTGTAAGCGAGCTTCGTCGTCAATTGTGCTGTGTCTGCGCGAATGCTTGAAGAGTTTGTGTTTCGATCTTATGAGCATTCTTCAGGAATTGCGCTTGTTGGACGGTATAGAGCATGATTCGAGGATTAGTTTCATCATTGTGCCGTCCGCGCAAATTCTTTTGGAATTTGTGTCTCTCGTGAGCATGCTTCACGAGCAAGAGGCCTGTCAATGTCTTGTTGCAAGGGGCGAGTTATGTTAGCTGTGCCGTCCGCGCGAGTTTTGTGAGAATTTATCAAGAGTAGCGTCAAGAATTTCAGAGTGCCTGTGAAAATATTTTTGCAACGGTGCAACGGTACATGCATGAATTGTGAGACTGAGGAAGTGGCGAAAGCGATTTCGATCGCTTGTATCATCTGCAGTCGCCGATTCTCGCTCGTTGTGTGTTTATTGTGCACTTGCGTTAGGAGTTGCGTCACGAGTTTCAGAGTACATGTGAATGTCTTGTTGTAACCATACGCTACATGATCTGTAAGGGTGAGGAGGTGGCGTAAGCGATTTTGATCGCTGATGTCGTCTGCAGGCGCCAATTTCTCTGCGCTTTTTGCGTTGCTTGCGCGGATTTTATAAGGAGTTGCGTCAAGTGCCTTGGAGTGCGTGTCGTGCAAAGATGTATAGCGCGGCGAGGGTCGTTGGCAGGAAGGGTCTGACCGGGTTTGCTGGCCGCGGACCGTTCCGTGCAGTTTCGGCGCTACGGAACGGTGACGTATGCACAGATCAGGGAGTGAGCTCAATTGCGGGAGAATTGGCAGGTGAGTGTGGAATGTGACTAGTCGATTCTTGTTGACGCTTGAGGTTGCTGAAGAGTGTTACTTTTGTTTGAATTGGATAGCGAGTAGGAGGATGATAGAGAGATTACGCGCAGGTGAACTCTCGGATGAACTGCGTCTTGTTTAGAGAAGTGTTGTTTGGAGACGAAGGATGTTATGCAGGGAGAAACAAGTGAAGTCCTGTTTGTTTCGATCATTTTATTGTCTCTAATTTGTAAGAGAATTTTTTGACTTCCATTGCTTGTCCCTGCATGAGATCCGTGAATGTTCCCATCTAGAATCCTTCTTGTGCGTCGAAGTCACAATTTTTACCCCTCTTTTGTTGCGAAAATTCGTGAGTTGTAATAAAACTGCAAAAATTGCAAAGGGATGGAATGCTTGGACTTCTTTGTAAGCTGCAGAGTTTGTAATTTATTGTAACTGAAGTCTAGTGAGAAACTATACTTTCCTTTCGTCAAAATAATGTGGTCCTGTGTAGAGAACCTATTATTTACTTTTCCCTCGACTCACGACTCTAGTTTTGAGCAGACTCAAGAGTCTCGTCATCATTTGCTGATGTAAAGGAGCTTCTAGAGACGCCGTATGTGGCTGGTGGAATTGATCCGGCGACGGGTCTTCCTTCAACGCGTCGTCAAGCAAGGTTTTCCTTGGCCTCTACTGGTGAGTTACCGAAGTGGGCACACGTTACGACACGGGGCGAACATTCGAGCGCACTAGCCGTTGAAGATGATAGCATGGAGGATTTTGTTGAGGTCGGGCACAAGCTTGCAGATGTGGCGCGAACAATTACCATGAAGTACTATAGGTCTGGTTTTCAGATCATCGACAAGGAAGATTTGAGTGAGTGTTCTTTCCTTTTCTTGTATATGAAAATTCTGGTAGGATTGAGCATCTCCTATGCCAAGGTTTTCCAAGGTTCTGATTTGTAGAGCAACTAGGATGAGTTTTTTTTTACTGTGGTTGCATTATTCCAGATGATATTTTCCCAATTTCCGGTTTTTGCTTGGAGCCTTAGGCTTGTTAGCACTCTCATTGGAGGTGGTTCGCAAAATTGTAATGGTTTTGCTCTTTCTCTGACTCATGCTTTTTAGTCCCAGATGAAGATTTTGGAATACTTGCACAAGGCATGCATATTTGTGGAGATGCAGTAGTTATTACACAACACCCTGTAGGATAGAGATTAGTACATGTACCTTGTCATCGCTAGTTGACTAATTTTGATGGTGAGCAGGTCCAGTGACGATTGCCGATCGGGAAACTGAGGCAGCTATGTGCTCACTCATATCTCAGTATTTTCCCTACCATGCCATGTAAGTCCTCCTTGCCGAAAGTGACTCACTCAAAATACTTATCACCACTCATATATCTAAGTTGAGATTTCTGACAACTCAAACTTTAAATCTGCGTTCAGGATGAAATCAAGCTTTCACTAATACTGAATTGTGTAGGAGTGTTTTATATTTTTGCGAGTCAAATGATAATTAAGATAATAAAGAATTCCTTGCAAACAGATAAAAGGAACCATGTTCATCCTAAGTGTCTAGATCATAATGTGTAATTTGCTAGGGATGTTTGAGAGTGGGAGAGCAGGCTAGAAGCTAATAGCGAGGTCACCTGACAGATTTGGAGAGGAAGGAGGCTTGACGATGCCTGAAGGAGGCTCTGACTATGTCTGGGTTTTAGACCCCATTGATGGCACTAAGAGCTTCATCACTGGTGACCACAAAATCTTTCTTTTTTCATTGATGTCTACCTTCTCTTTGCACAATAGTGCATAGGATATTGGCATCATGTCACATAACCTAATCCTCAGAATTAGGCGATTCCAAGATCCTCGCGAATAGATGGCAAAAAAATTTGAAACCTAGAGGCTCTGAAAATAAGCCACTGATTTTCTGGATGTGGAACTGCAGGGAAGCCAGTCTTCGGAACACTCATATGTCTGCTCTACAAGGGCACTCCGGTATGTGCTGAATTTCCTCCAGTGGTTTTGTGGACTTCTCATGATTGACGTATTGTACTGCGTGCTCTCATATGGAATGGCCACCAAGTGATTTTTTGGGATCCTTGTAACTTACAGTAGATTCAATTCTGGAATTGGTACTTTGCGAATGAGTTCCGTTTGGTCCAATCGGTTTGCTTAGCAAGTCTCACAAACATTCGCAATTTACGTCGCTTCTTGCGTTTGAAGTTTTCTAAGAATTTGGAATATCAGGTTCTTGGCATCATTGATCAGCCTGTCCTTGGGGAGCGGTGGGTTGGAGTACAAGGCCAAGTCACTACCCTGAATGGCCGTAGGGTTAGAACGCGGTCCTCCACAGCGCTTCTTGGAGATGCATACATGTATGGATTCTGTTATTCTCTTCGATTGCCGTTGAAGTGTTCGCAAGTCACGGATACTCTCTACCTTGCTGGTTGTCAGTTGAGGACTTTTGTTACTAAATCAGTTTCATGATCAGTTTAATACTTCAAATGTTTATTAACTGTAATCAAGGTCGTCTTTCTACCCAACCAAGTCATATTTGCATTGCTCTGACCAACAGGTATTCAACCAGTCCTCATATGTTCTCTGGAGAAACAGAGAAGGCCTTTGCGAGAGTTCGGGATAAGGTATTTAACTTTTAGAGGTTTTAATCTTTGTAGTTTTTATCAAATCACAATCCAATTTTGAGTACAATTCCTCTTAAACATCGACGAATCCATCAGATTGAGGCCCATACAATTTTTCCTCAAGCGATTGATATTTCATGCGGCAGGTGAAAATACCCTTGTACGGCTGCGACTGCTATGCTTATGGGCTGCTTTCATCCGGTCACGCGGATTTGGTTATTGAATCTGGACTGAAGGTATTCAAAAGACTTTTCAACTAATATCATGTTTTGTCTTATTTGATAACTGAATTTCGTTGATGCGTTCAAGATTCTGATGCAACGGCAGTGCTTTGCAGTTATTTTTTCGTAGAGTTTCCCTTTAATCAGTTGCACTTGCATCAGTTGGATTCTAAATTCAATTATTGTATTGTTTTTTTTTTGATGTAACAGCCATATGATTATTTGGCTTTAGTGCCAGTGGTCGAGGGTGCTGGTGGAATGATTACGAATTGGAGTGGAGAAAGTCTTAAATGGTTACCTGAAATTGGTATTATTTCTTGCCTCAAAAATTCTGCATGAGTAGCTCAACTCTGGGAAATTACATTGATGATTTGTTATTTAGAGGAAATGCATTGATAATTTCTAAACCTCGATATGTAGTTCTAGGCAGGCTAGGACCGAGTGTGTTTTAAGTGTTGATGTTTGCATCCATCTTCGTCAGAAGGTTCGATCGTAGGTTTCTCGTCATTTTCTGTAAATTTTTAATTTTGAGTGCTGGTTATGAAGTCTACTTCTGGTTTTGCCGTTAGTAATGATTTATTTTGTAGTCTTTCTATACTGGAGCTAGTTAGCAGTCTCAGGAGAATTGTAGAACATACTCACTACACATGCCAGCTAAAAACCGGAGTTTCCATCTACAGAAATTTGACATCGTTTTCCTTGATGCCAGTACGGGTTTATGGAAGTTTTTTGGGTGGCCACTGAACACAGAATCCTTATGGTTTTTACAGGAGAACACAGTATTGGAGTACTAGCAGCTGGAAGCAGAAGTTTACACAAAGCTGCTCTTTCTCACTTGCTTGGGGAAAACCACGCATGAGGTGGCCAACATGAGAATTGACATCTAAGTCAAGGAATGCTTGTTATATATTGCTCTTGAAGCATTAGGATAGTGCCGCTGCGATCTCATTCTTTATTTAGTGCAAAGTTTCAAATCATCATTCTGTGTGCAGCTATTGTAAAGTAGAAATTCTTTTTGTTCACATCAAATGCTTATTCTTACAGAATTCTGACCATGTCCTGTCTGCTAGTATATATAGCCTAGTAATATTATATGCAGTTTATATTCATTTATATAGTTCGAACTGGTAGAATATTATGTAGAAACAAAAGGTGGTCCAATGCCCTTGTCACTTATGATATTTAACGACTCTTGTTCCAATGACGATAATGAACCAATTCTTAGTTAAGAACGAGTGTAGCTATGGTTGTGAGATGGAATGGACAATGTCAATGATGAAGGCAATGGCAGCAACATAAATACATAAATATACAGGAACAAAATACAAACTTAGATGAAAGGATTTAGGTTCTACCAAGAATGATGGTTGCATAGCAAACATGTAGAGTAAACTAAATTGTTGGCCTTTTCACTAGCCTCATACTCCACCAAAATCTCACAAGCACTCCTACAAAAGAAACCCAACTATCTCTAACCAAGGCACAATAGTGGCATAACAATGCATGTAAAAAAACTATGAAATCACATGATTGAACATGAATTGTGTAAAAAAGTGCATAGATGCATATCATGATCATGATATTTAAAAGGCACACTGAAAGGTCTGTCCAAAATGTGTTAAAATTGGTGATTTGGCTTCCATAGACTGAACACACAAAACATGGAGTTTGTGGAATAGATTGAGAAAATTCAATGTAGGACAATGCTCCTCCTCACTCAAGATGCATGGATCCTTTGCAGGATTCTTCTTCTGTGTACAATATAGGGAATCATTAATTACCAACTTGATTTAATACAACTTGGCATTTTATCTAATAACCTTCTCAAGCATGCTGACTCTCAAAGGTTAACTAGTTCATGTCTGTTTTTTCATATGACCATTAGGGTTTGAAAGAGGGTTTTGAAGTTGATAGTTACGTAACACTACAAAAAACGTGCTTGTGTAGATGAAGCAGGTCAATGTGAATCATGCCCATGATGCAAAGTTCAATTAAAAAGATAAGAAAAACACACGAGATTGTTTGCACTTGGTTATAATCACTGCAGCTGAATAATTCTTAAAAAAAAAGACTGACTGCCTATCTACAAAGCATTGGCGAGAAGGATGGCTTCCTGACAATGGTTCCTGGCGCTATCGAGGCGTTCCAGCAAGGTGGACTCCTTCTGGGCAGCACTAATGAGCTTCATGTCCATCTCTAGCAACCTAGTAACACGAATAACTTCAAACAGAAGCTGCTCGTTAACTTGGTCTTCCTGCGTGAGAGTCTCAATCTCCTCTTGCACCCTTTCAATTACAGCACTACCTGTAGCAATGAACCAGGTAGTGCCAAGTTATAGTCACGCGATAGACAGGCGAACTTAACATTTAGCTGACTGAATTTGTAAACCTTACGAAAATTCTGGATGAAAATTGCCGATAATTTGAACATGTGCTAAGTTACTGAATGTACATTGCTAAAACGACTGAATAATTTTGCAAAACAACAACTAACTGACCTGCAGCTGCTACACTGGCGCCACTCCCAAATGGTCTGTCCAGAAGTCCCTTGAAGACAGATAACATTCTCGCTACAATTTCCCCGTTGCCCTTGTTGATGGAAATCGGTATGGTTCTTTCAAACCCTAAACCTGCTCCGGCAACGTCGCCTTCTCCCATTCGAGCTGCTTCTTCCAATCGAGGACCTTCGTCATCACCTCCTGCACGTGAAGTAGTGATACTAAAGCCGTCAGGAACCTGATCCTGTCTCCTATTCCCAATAGCAACTCATCTATTCATATTCTTGGTTGGGTTTCAGTTACCAAGTCGTGTAAACTTGCGTTTGCTAAATGTCTATGGAATTGTCCATTGATCTTTGAATGGAAATGGGATAGTCTACCGTCCCTTCAAGTGGGGTCTACAACCTCCCACTTTGAATGATTGCGTAAGAAATCATCAGACATAGTGAGAAACAAATTGAGAAAACAATTTGATCTCAAGAGAGTTTGCACCCAAGCTGATCTCTGCAGTGAGCTCTACTAACCTCCCAATGAAAGCACACTCCTATATGTGCTTAAACCGACGCAAATAGTATACTCTACCTTTTATAAGGGCGAAAGCAACCCCTAGGTTTTAAACCCTAACACGCATCAAATAAGAGAATTTCAAAATATGAAATTGCATTCAAGACACTGATTGCACTACCTCATTCGAACAATTAAAGCCTCTCAAATTTCCGAAAATCGCCTACAGATCTCCATACACTCACACTCCTAAATACTGGTTCAAGTGCATAAAAGTGACACAAATGTAATCCTCCACTTTAAAAAGGCGGTGAAAGCAAACCCTAGGGTTTAAGACCTCCCTCACATCAATTAAGAGAATTTCCGGAAATGCTGTTAGATTTACCTTCTTCAAACAACAAAGCCTCTCGGACTTCTTCCTCGGATAGGCCAGCCTCATAAGGGTAGCTTGGAGGCTCAACCTCATTAGGCCTGGGTTCTGCGTCCCGGAGATCGGTTACATTGACTGTCTCGCTGTCGACACCTTCTTGTGACTGTGCATGCAGCCTCGTCCTGTATCCTCTCGACCTTGTAGCAAAGAGCTCCAACTTGCTGCAAGAGGATGATGTTGCTGGCCCGAACTGCGTCGACGAAATCGAACACACCGGGAGGCGATGGAGAGGAGTCGCAGCACAGAGGTAGGACGAAAGGAGCTGCATTGTTCTGTGACCTCACTGACACAAACAATTGCTTCTGGCAGAAAAAACCCTCTCACCAGAACATTGCCAAGTGGTGAGTGCAAAAGAGAGTATCTACTAAAAAGAATTCTCTAACTAAGAGAAGAGGCAAAATTTCAGACTGCGCTCGGGGATTCAGCGTCACTGAAAGCAAAATTCTCGTAAGCTGAGATTGAAGCAACGAACAGGAAGTTATCCGAAATTGGTCACGAGGGAGACACGGAGGTTTTGCAAAGGAAAGGCTCTATTTCTAAACTCCAACAAGCTCGCGCTCCTAATGAACCTAATTATCAAATTAAAATTTTGTGCAAATTCTGTGTGAGAGGAACACTCTCCATCCTCCACGGCAACAGTTCGGGAAGGCAAGCGACTTCAGTGGATGATGAGGCAGGGATAGAAACAGAGTATGCAGTACCGTATAACCTTGACTGTGACATTAAAGAGGTCTGGGAGTTTAGATGAGACATAGGTGAGATGAGGATTGGATGAGGACTGGATGGACTTTTGGATGAATCTTCAGTACCCCTCACCGGCTTGAAGCTTGAGAGACGAGTGTTGTGCTGCGGAAGGATAGACCTCGCAGGCGCCACTTTACGTCCCCTGTTCCGAATTCCAATTCCTGACGCTCAATTTCGTTTTTCCTGCCTCTCACGTCTCAGATTGCGTTGCGCAATTCTTTTTTCCTTTCTGTGTTGCAGAGATTGATTGCATTTTGCAAGGCAGAGCAGAAGAAGTCTCCTCAAATTCGCGAATTGAAGTTCCTGCGCACACAATGGCAGCCGTCGTTGGTAGTAACGTAGGCAGCTACCACGGCTATGGCAGCCTGATTTCTTCGGGTGTCAGCCTCAATAGATGCACCTCACTCTTGCCTAGAAATTTTGCTCCGAATCTAAAGCGACACTCCCATAAACGAAATTCTTCTAGAGGATTATTGAGGGTAGCCGCGTCGATGCATTTGGATAGTGTGAGTGAGCTTTACGACCTAGCCTCGAATTCTCTCTATTTCCTGTCCGAGGAGATAACCGACGGGCCAATTGAGCTTCCTCCGGAGCTTCTCGACCCGTTGGCAATCCCCGAGGCGTCCCCGTTGCAAGTCGCGGCCAGCGTCGTTCTGACAGGGTTGATCACTGTGCTCCTATTCCGCGCCATCCGACGCCGTTCGAAACGGGCGAAAGAAATGAAGTTTCGGTCCACTGGCGAAGCGAAAACGGACCTCAAGGAAGATGCGCGCAAAGCGGCGATGGCATTGTTGAACAAGAAGTCGGAAGTGGAAGGTCCTCCTCCTAATGTGCTGCAAACGCTCTTTGGCGCCGCGGTGGCCGGTGCCATTGCGCTTGTGCTTTACAAATTCACGGTTACCGTGGATACAGGATTCTCAGGCAAGGCAGTGTCGATGAACTATTCTATTCGCAACTTGACGATCACCGTGCGCACTATTATCACGGGCATGTGCTACTTGGCCACTTTCGTCTTCGCTGCGAACTCCATCGGCCTGACGTTGCTCTCCCTCCAGCTCGCTCTCAACATTGGTGGACCATCAGACGACGACTCTAAACCTAAACCTAGCGACACCAATTCAGAGCTCGAGAGGACGAATTCCATAGAAGACGATTCCTCTTGAGCCAGCGAAGCTCTAACTGTTGCGAATTTCTGTAAGATTCTTTTCATTTGCTTTACTAGAGTGAAAATATTGTAGGTTTTGACACTAATGCACAAGAGACAGAGTTGCAGAATTATTTAAGCTTGACATGTAACAAGCAATTTGCCCCGTTCTACATAAGTTTGAGCAGTACTTCAAATTGCTGTTTCTCATCTGATTGCTTCCTGATTGCTTTGCTTTTCGCTCTGTTTGCTCTGCAACATTTTGAACTTCAGAGCAGGAAACACAGTTTTACTCGATAATATGAGCAGTGTGACGATTACAAAGTGGTGATGCTTCATAAGCCTTAGAGTATCGTAACCTGTTGCTAAATTAGACCTAGCGATTCATTACTTTGGCAAAAAACACGAGAACATAGCTGAACTCAAACTTAAACATTGATTTCTTGAATTCAGCTCCAAACACGCTTGACCATCTGCTATTCAAAGGTAGAATCGTGGTATATTTTCATGATCTTTTGACATTAGCCTTTTGTTTCACACGTTTTTCATTCACATATTGAATTCAGTATTTGAAGGCAAAATCAAGGCCTAATGAAATCATCACTTTCGTAAAGTTACATAGTCTTGGAACACAAGTCCGGTTTTGTGCACATGGTAATGTGTAACTGCAGTTGAAAGGATGCAAGCCCAACACTATTCGCGATTGTTATAAATTTTCGGCTCTGTGTTTCACACCTCTTACAAAACCAGGTATTTCTTCTGAGACATCTACAATGATAATGAATACAACTTGGAAGCCAGATAGCTAGCGATTTGAGTGTGTAGACTGGTGTGAATTCTGCCATGAATGGATGCCACCAGCATGTGCTTACCGAAGTTTGTATCAGCACAACATTCAACAAGCTAGCCAAGCAGGACAAAGAAGTCGAAGAAGAATAGAATGGTCTGGAATATTCAGTAAGCAAAATTCCAGAAGTGTCGGAGAGCTCTCATTTTTTGATAACATAAAAACAAATTGTAATAAGGTTGGATGAAAGTCCAAGAACGACATTCAAAGTGAATATGCAAAAGTTGTAAGAGATGAAAGATGAATTGGTAGATTTTCTAAAACTAGGCTCTAGTTTCAATGTCCTCAATATTGAACATTGTGCAACAAGCATCAACTTATTTCTCTCAATTTTATAGGACAAACTTTTGAACATGTGCTTATTTTTTAGTGATCCTACCTCAATTAGTTGAGCTTCCACCATTGGCAAGTGTAATCTTGATGGAATAAAGAACATGTTTTTATGGACCCACGAAGAAGAACTTCCATCTCTTTTTGTGACTAGTGTAAGTTATTTCTAATGTATATACCTAGGTAGCTAAATAGTAAAAAGGAATTGCTTCTATATTTGTTGTTCAAATATATCATCTTTAGAGGATCAAAGATGCATGGTGACAAAGTATACTATTCAAAATAACTCAATTAGTGTAAGAGGTTGAGTAGCATAAGATCCAGTCACACTAATTGAATGTCATTGGATGAAATTTTGATGAATATGATATAATCAATATAAACATTTGGACGAAATTCAAATGAAAGATGAATAATTATGGATGAATGCTCATTGATAATCATAGTATTTGAGATATCTATACAAAAATAGTAAAGACCACAATATGTTAATTTTATTTAAAATATAGTATTTGCACTTAGAAAATTCACAAAATCCTAAATTTAGTGGAAGATTCATAAATATTATTATTGTGAGATCCATTAATTCATTTGAATTAACTTAAGTAATAAAAAAAGGAATTATAAACTACATTTGAGCAATAAAATTATGACCAAAATGTACTATAATCAACTATTATCTTTCCAAGCAAATTTTCTATTTCCAATTTACACACTTAAGAACAAAGAGCTTATCTATTTGTGAAAAGGTACACATAAAATTATTGCATAAAGATACACAAATCAAATTTATACTTTTTGAAGCTAGATTGATTATTATTTATACATATAGAAGCCAAATATTATCATATCACTTAAAAATTGAATGTTTTTGTACATGCTTATAGAGCAAGTTGTAAAATGCAAATATACTTATTCAAATTGTTATTTAGATTTGTTCTAATAAATATTTTGAAATTCAAAGAAAACATTTAAAAATTTGGAAATAATGTAAAAAGTGGCAAAACAAATTGATTAAGGACAAAATAACACTTTCATAAATGCTAATATATATTTGAATCTTTTTCTAGTTGGCAATAAGATCTTGAAAAAATTAAAACCAATTTATTATAGGAACCACACTTAGACAATTATTGAGTACTTTCAAATGTATATACCATATACCTAAAGGCAACTCAATACCAAATCTATTTAGGTAGTTTTAGTTTTTTCACACCTTTTTTTAATATTTGTAAATAAGATTCTTTGAATACTAAATAACACAAGGAATTTGTTTTCTTTATAATACTAATTTTTAAAAAACATTTGCTTAAGTGGAGGGCAATCTATAAAAAATCACTAATCTCTTGGAATCATGGGCAAAAGTCAACTAGGAGCAAAAATAAGACAAAAAATATACAATTGCAATTGAAGTGCAACAATCATGCTTTTGTCATGGCTCAGAAAATAAGAATGAAAGAACCTATAAGAAATGGTACATTCATCACTCACATGTCCACTTCAATTTCCACAAGTGCATTTGCCTATTGCATGGTTTGCTTTTTGTTGAATTGATCAAGCCCGAATTGAACCCAAACTATCCAATGAGAATAAAAAATTCTTTAGAATAATTATTTTTTCACTAGGATACCTTCAAGGTAGGGACATTCAAAAGCACCAAGCGCCTACAAGCACCACTTATCATATGACCTCATTAACCCCTAAGTGCCTAAGCCATTCCAAGGGTGTTTTTCCTATGAAAAAGAGCATGGGCTTATTGTTGTTTCCAACAAAGCAAATTGTCTGTTTTTCAAATTTTGACTATATAGATGTTCAAAGAGTTTTCTCATTATTATGCATTCCAATTTTGAGTCTGAAACTGCAAAAGAGCTGTGAGATTATAACAAGAGAAATGTATGCATCCTATTTTTAGTATGTTATCCTTTCCCACAATGTTTCAAAAATTTGCATATAAAAGTTTTTGGGGATGAGAGGTGACATGAACAACTACAAATAATGTTATTATTCTAAAATGCACTTTCAAAAAACTTAATTTCACATGAAATGCTATCAAATTCATTACATAATCTACCTTGCAATTGTTGAAATGCATTTTTTTGGTCATACACTTGATAAGTAAAAATCACAAATACCTCCAAATCAGCACTTGCATGTTTAAATTTTCAAAGGTGAAAATCAAGAAAAAAATTTATCCTTTCCAATGGGACTATTTTCAAAGAAAAAAAGTAAGTACAACTTAGATCTCAAAAGTGAGTAAAATTGCTCAAAGCCATGAACACTACTATGCATTGTCCTCACCCTTTCTTTGAATAATGGGAGCCACCCTACTAAGTCACCAAGTACCTTCTAAATGAACAAGGTAGTTCCCAATGTTGTTCCCGAAGCTCCCGGCCCTCCCATTGAAGATGTTGCCATTAAATCCAATAATTAGTCAAACGGTCATAACTTCTACAATAATTAATATTTTTGCATGAAACTTGTTGGGTTCATTAGATATGCTTATGACGCAATTTTTCTAAGTGGTTATGGTACTATAATTTTTTTAATTTTTATAGGGATGCCTTGAAATGGCAGTAGCTTGTCAATCCAAGGACTCTCCAAAGTGAAGGTGATTTTGAAAGTTATATAACTTGTGCTTATGAACTTATTTTTTAGTGTTTTTTTTCCACTTGTACATACTGAAGCATAGCAACTTCTACACTTCTAAAAATTAAAAAAATTAACTTTCGTACCACCTTCTACAAACATCACAACATTCTAAAAAGTTCATTCCCAACTTCAAAACTTTATTATTTTTGCAAACAAATAAAGTTTTCAAAGATTATTATGATTACTTCTAGGTATTGAAGAGTACCACATGACAATAGAAAATGGAGCAAAAATACCTTCAATTCAAAATTGGAAGATGTACTACTTTCCAACAATCTCTGACATGTATGTGATGCCCAAGACAACATGGGCAATACGTTTGACAACATATGTGACACTCAACACAAATTTTGCAAAGATCACTCCATATTAGTATGTAGAAAAGTGCCTCATATTGATTGTAATGTGAAGTACATCTACAAGATCGAAGATGTGTGATCTCGGGTGTGATGCTAAAACCTTTGTGAGGTAGAGTTAAAAAGATTTGCAGCTCAATCCTTTTATTCTCCAAATCAAAGATTGTTGGGAATGAAATTTCCACATGTTCACCACCATCGTGTCCAAAAGAAAGAAAAGAAGCCTATGCCACCAATTTTGAGTGCAAACTTGGTTAGAATATTCACCTCTCAATTGGTCCGCAACATCCACTCCTCACATAATTGTAGTGTATTGAAAATGTATAGGAGATGTGTCCACCAACTTCCGCGATTGTCCCACCCGCCGTTGAACCATTGGACACTCTTCTCTAACCCCATGGATTGGCGGTGCAACTGTAGACATAAGAAGACCTTGTTTCTTGTCAATCCACACTATGGCAATAAGTTGTTTAGATTTATGCATTCTTCATTCTAAATACCCTTGAGTACATTTTGTGTACAAGGATTTAGTAAAAAAAGCCTTTGGAAGGCCAATGCAGTTTGTCCTAACCATGCCTATTGCAGAGGTGCCTTTATTCAAAAAGTCCATAAATAAAGGCACCAAGGAAAAAAAATCTATAATCACTATATGTCCTCTATTTGCTCCTTGCATAGCTTCACCCTTCTTAGAACCTTTAATCTGGAGAATCCCCTTGTTGGCTCTACAATAACTTCAAATGTCCATACATACGCTTCCGAATTGGTAAGGCAACAAACTTTAACCCCCCATTTTGTTGATTTTTTGGCATATATTGACAAATGGCACAATACTTACTTATGTATTGTATCATCATCTCATCGATAGTCACCTTGTCCCCCAAATTCCACATGTCTTTGCAATGATCTCTAATCTCATCCAAAAGCCACCTCAGTTTCACCAATTTGTCAAATTCTACATTTGACTGGTTGGTAGTTGCTCTATGATCATTATGCACATGTAAACACCGTATGATGTGCTCATAACAGTCTTGTGACATAGTAGATGATATAATTAGGCACCATAGAAAGTCACATAATTTCTTCCAATAACATCGCATGTTTGGCTCAATGTTGAATCTTATATACAAAGATATAGCCAAAAATGCACTCAACTCCGTTTGATGGAGCACAACCCACCTCTTTCCACCCCGCAACTTCTTAAGGGTACATCTAAACCATGGATTTATCTCAAAAGGCATATCTATTAGTCTTGGCACATATCTTGCGTAATGTATTGTGAGTCCAAAATTTGTGGAATAAGCCATATAGAGTGGGCCATTTTTTTGGTTTCCATTCTTGTTTTGCTTTTTAATGAAGGGGGCTTGCCCCCCACCTTGACCATCATGGCGTTCACCAAAGTGGGCATTTTTGGTGAAGGGTTTGGTAATCCCGGGGTGGGACCGCTAAATGCAATTGGAGTTGGATCAAATGTAGAAAATGTCTTCTCCCATGAATTGTCATTATAAACTTCCTTCGAGCTTAGTAATTTTTCATTGTCCATTTTCTTCCCACACATATTTTTACCTACAACTTCAATCTTTGTCCCATTCAAAATCCATACACAAAAAACTATAAATGAAAAAAACTACAAATGATAAGAACATAAAATTTGAAATTAAAAAAAATAAGGAAAAAAAATACCAAACTCCATTCCAAAACAAAACTCAAAGTAATGAAATTCCATAGAATTGTTTAAAAAACACACAAAAAAAACACTTTACCTAGTAGTTGCTCAAGGGAGCTATTTGTGGAGTTGCACCCCTCTACTACGGTCCTCCCCTTTGTTGTGCCGGTAGTAGGCCCCACCTCTACCGCTATTGGCAAGTCAGGGGGCCCAACCACAGGCTGTAGCTTTGCAGCTGCGGCCAGCGTGATCTTATCTCGCACTAGCCAACCCTCCTCCGTCCTCTGCTACTTGCCCTCTTCCAACTCCTTCCTCTGCACCGGTCCATCTTCTTGTGCCACCCATAATTTTGAAATTGCTCCACTCCCAGTTGCATCTTCCGCCTCTCCATAAATTATTGCCTTGCACTTCTTTAGATGCTCTGGCCTTCCTTTGTGCATAATCTGGCCTTCTAAAGCTCTCCCTCTAGTAGTTGCCTTTGTTTCTTTTGTGGATGTTTTCTTCACTCCATCTTCATGTGTCGTCTTTTGTTTCTTCCTTCTTCCTACAAATTTGTCTTTGTTTTGTTGTATTTCTACTATTGCAGAAAATTTTCTCACTATTGTATCCTCCATGTTTTTTGCAAATGTTCCTTTTGTTGTAGGATGGAGACTTTGTTCCCATGCTTCCCATTCTGCAACTTCACAATCAAGGTCATAGTCTTCATCTGCAGACCAACTGTTGTCACCATCTCTACTACCCTCTTCATCCTCTAATTTGTCATCACTTGTTGGTGGCAGACGTTCTAGGGTACATGCTCCACAATCTTGCCTATGGAGTCCAAGGTTTAAAACTACCAAATGGAGATGTAAGCCTGGAAGCTCTTTTTGTAGATGACACCTTGCTATCCTTACACGGCACTTGAGCCAACTTGGACAGAGCAATGGCAGTCCTCCAACTTTACTACGAAGCCTCAAGAGCAAAAATAAATTGGAAGAAAACCTACCTAATCTAGGTTTCCCTTGATGAGCGAGCATGGGCATAGAGAGAGGACTTAGGAGTGAACTAGCTTGGCCAAGGAAAGAGCTGCTGGTACCTAAGGGTTCCCATGGGCTTCAGGGTGCCGCAAAGAATCCGCAACAAAAAACCTAACACTTATCAGAGACTCACTAATCTACTAGAGTACTAAGGCCCTATCTCAGGCAGAGAGACTTCTAATAGCTAACTAGGTTATCTTGGCATCTCTCTGGTTTCTTGCCTTGATAGTAGACCTTGGATTCAAAACCCTAATCATAGCCAAAGGTTTAGTGAGAGATTACCTTTGGTCTGGCAGGCAAGAAGGAAGAACGCGGGCCAGAGTGGCTTGGAACACCGTAATTGCTCCGCTAGCACAAGGGGGAATAGAAATCATCAACCCCATAGCCCAAATCCAAGCCCTGCTAACAATTTTTTTGATTAGAGGCCTTCAG
Source organism: Antitrichia curtipendula (assembly GCA_951230915.1). NCBI lineage: Eukaryota > Viridiplantae > Streptophyta > Bryopsida > Hypnales > Leucodontaceae > Antitrichia > Antitrichia curtipendula. Next base: position 38,839,889 of record OX579635.1, read on the forward strand.
GAAGGTGGAGGAACATGGAGAATACTACTTCAACACCGGGTGAACTCGCTAAAACCTTCAGGAGCGGAACCCTAGCCACAAGGGAGAAACTGGATGATGATAGCCACACGAATAAAACAAGTAGGCTCAACACTCTGGGGAGCAGTTTGGCGAGCATGGTGCGCTGTGAGGCCAGGCGTTATGCAAGTGGAACCACTTACAATGCAGGAACACATCCAACAGCCCATCTTCGGCAACCCCTAGATCACGAATGCTGAAGGAGTTCCACTGGGCTTAGCAAAGGGAAACAAATATGCAAATTGGGCAGCCAAGGGACTCCAAAATATCCAGTACATATGGAGCGTAGAAGAGAATGACTGGCACCCCGCGTTAGATCTGCTCCGACAAACAAAATCCTGGAAGACAAACGCGCAAAGAACATAGATAATCAATTGCATTCCCAAACGCCCTAACGAAACCCAAGACCCAGGAGAGTGAGCATGGATCTCAATCATGGCAAAGGAACCACCAACGCTTATCTATCATAGCACTAACGTCTCTCTAGGTGGAATAACAATGGACAAATATAGATCTAGGAATCCTACCCTTGAGTTAACCAAAACTGCCACGCTGGAGCTTCCACTCCAAAGATCACAACCATTTCATCCAGTGCACGTCCACTATTGAACCAATGATCAACTGACTGGATACAATCCAAAGCATCCCATACCTCCGAAATCATCAATCTGGCTACACCAACCGTCCAAGATAGCAAACCTCACATAAGACCCCGGAGAATGACCCTGGAGATAACCCGATCAATCTCCACCAATGCCCCTCTTCAAGTACAACACCAAACATGGTTAAAGATTAGGGCTACAACACCACATTCAACCCACCAAGTATGAAATCCACCTCCAACAACAGGACTTATCAAGCCACAAACGCAAGCTCATCTACGAATGACTATGGCACTCATGGCTATCTCACAAGGTATGCACCTTCCTCTAGCTTCTGTTCAACGAGGGCTTACCACTGGACAGCTAACTCACAAAAATGGGCATTGACGGATCATGTAGACTTTGCTCCCTAGCCCTAGTTGAAACTGTACGACATGCTCTCATCGACTGTCCAGAGGTTAGCAGAGCCTAGACTCAACTCAACAATCTTTGAAGAATCCATGGCCTCACGCTGCTCCAGCTGACAACATCAGACATCATCAAAGGCGTCACCCTTGCACGAGCCAACCTCCCAATCAAAAAATTCATCAATCCTTGCAAGGTCACATCAAAGATGCCATGGAACGTGTTACAATGCATGATCCTCCGCAACATTTGGTGCTAGAGATGCAACAAAGTAATGAAGAATGAAGAATTCCACCTTGGCTCTGCGCTTCACAACTCCTGGCGCACAACTATCCAAATCAGCATTGCTACATGGAGAGACATCTAGAAATCCCCCAGCACCTTATAACAACGAATCACGACATTCAAAGCTACATGGTTGGACACCCCAGCATTCTGCGCCTTCACCAACAAATTGGTGTGGAATTTTATCCCTGCGGACAACTTTCTACGTCTCAACCTTGCCAATCAACCATCACTGACAACTGCCAGGCACAGAATCCCCATCTTCACCTTGCCCTCTCCTTCATATTTGCTACAGGACGTTTACAGCCCCACCAAAAGCAACTCGCCCCTAGGCTCCAACAACAATGCCTCCCAATCAGATGGACATCTCAAGCAACACAGCCTCACCATCGACTTGGTGGTGCCCAACCATACCTAGGACGTAGAGACCTCGGAGGGGAGCGCGACCTGCAACTCATCCTTTCCCACCCCCCTACGGACTCAAGACAGAAGGAGACAGGCAGAAATTCAAGCAAAGCACATCATGCGCCTCATCCTTGACGACCTTGACCTCAATTTGGAGTTTAATCTCGATACTTCCCCCCAATTGGACTCCCAATCCCTTGACCTAATTGACCTTACACAAGTGGTGGATATCAAACTCCAGCAAACATTCAATTCTATCTATCACGAACTAGTAGACACGTAATTGCTCTATTTAGTGTTTTCCCTGTTTATTTGCTTGTGTTTGCCCATTTTTCAGTTTTGTTGTTGCGCCTCACTCTGCCCCCTCATTTGCTTTCTCACTCTCACTTTGGGCAATCTTAGCTCGTTCTTGCAGGGTCTTGATTGCTTCATTGCTCGCACCTAGGGCCCGACCCTGTGCTCCCTCTCATCATTGCTTGCTTCAGACCCGAGGCTTCGCCTCCTTTCTCACATTAGATGATTTTGGAGGGGTCTAGAGGGCCGTTTTGGGCCTGTTCCCCCAGCAGCAAAAGAACGGCCGCTATTAGGAAAAAAAATTTGAAAATGGAAAAATGGAAAAAGAAGATGAACAATTTATTTTTTTATTTTTTATTTATTTTTAATTATTTTTTTGTATGACGTGGCAATCTTTTTGCCACGTCATGCAAGTACGGTACAGTTCCAGACGGTTTCAGAGTTTGGGAACCCTAGGGAACTTGCAGCCCTCTATAAGGGCTGAAAAACATGTAATATCTTTGCTTCTTTCATTCCTGAGGCTCTTGTCGTCTCGGTTCTTTGGTTCTTTTCACCTTTGTTTTCCTAGGGTTCATTCTTGCTTCTGGCGTTTTACTGGTTTTTCCTCTCTCCAACCTTTTGTGGCGTATACCAGCCCTCAGGTGTTATTTTTTTATCAATGAAGTCTCCACCCTCGAATGGGTTCTCTCATAGTCATCAAGATTGTTGGGAACTCATCATGGCTTATATGCTAGGACAACATGCAAGTTTTGGGGACATGTGTTGGTGACTACAAATAACAAGATATGATTGTACACTTTCTCCATTGTTGAATCTCCACAAGTAATTGTTTTTTTTTAATAATTTTTTAACCATGATTCCATATGCATGTATTGTGATTGGAAATAATGATTGAAAACTTTAGTCCTTGTGTTGTGTTGTGACTGGAGATTGAAGATTGAAAATATCTAGTAGAAATTAAATATGGAGTATTTAGTAGTAAATACTCCATCAGAAGTATCACATTGAGCAAAAATTGGGAAGTAGTATCCCTTTCCGCCTTCTAAAGTACAGTTTAATTCAACTAAGACCTCTTCTTTCCTCATGTGAAGCGGCCCTCTAGAGACCTCATTTTTTTTCTAATGTTGGTTCCCGAAGTAGTTTGAATAACAAAAATAATTCATAAACTCAAAGGAATTAGGAGTGAATTCAAAAACTCAGAGGAATTGGGAGTGAATTCATTGGTAGAGAATGAATTGGGAGTAATTAGACATAGAGAATAGAATTGCATGCAACAATTATGTGTGTTTGTACATGGGTTTGTGAATCATTGTATAATACATGGAAATACATAGAAAGAATTATTAAAGATAAATCCTTCTATGTCTTTAAAAATATTAGTGGGTATTTGAAGGAAATCGAAGACAAAGATGGTCCAAGTAGATAGTCATTTTTCAAGAAGATAAAAAATTGGTTGCCATAAAAAAATATAGTATATAACAACAATGTTTTCAATACTTTCACATATAATAGTCAACAATATGCTTATTTTGAGTCTTTTCCATCTTCTTTTCTAAATGTTGACTTCAACTATTCCTATATATTATCTGTTGATTAGTCAAAAAATAAATAGATCTAAACTTGTGTCAATTTGAAATATGCCCATTTCAATTGCTTCTTATATTAATCCCTAGAGTCCCAAGGGTTCAATTTTTGGCAAGATATTTTGAAACTTTTTTTCCAAGATAGGAAAATTGATTAGATTTGGAGGAATATAATTTTTCTATTTCAATCGGCGCTTGGGAGTAAAAGTTATGCCACAATAAGCCCAAAATAGGTGAAGGCAAGCAATAAAAAAATAAAAAAAAAACTTCAACTAATTATAAAAAAGCTAATAGATTATATCTTGTCTATATGGAAAGATGTGATTCATTTGATTTCAAAGATTTCAATGATTCATTCAATATCAAAGTTATAAAGCCTCGTGTTTTGTGGGCACTCTTAGCAAATTTTTGAGAAAAAAAATGGATTGGATTTGTTTATGAATTCAATTTTAACAATTAAAAAAATTTGCACATGGTTTAGTTTTATTTCTAGAGCAGTCTCACCATTGGAATTAGTGTCTTTCAATTCCATCTTAAAGCTATCAACAATTTAGTTTTTCCCTTTTCTCCTATACCTACTTTGACTTCACAATTTTTTAAGGAATGAAATCATAAAGGGGATGGGGACCTTGAACTTTCAACTCAATTCTTCAACATGATTTTTTATTTATTTTCAATCTGTACTACAAAAAATTTAAGATAAGAAGATTCAAAGTCTTATAAAGCTAGGAATAGAAAACTAAGCTTGTTTTTTTCCACTTTACGCACTTATATCTTGTGATGGATGATGTCAAAGTTTTTGAGATTTCTTCCAAAAATTCTTATATTTGGCTAGATTAAGATCCTATGTACAGTTGGATACACAAATGTATCTAAAATTCTTTATGATTGCATTGAAAATGGTAGTTTTGAATGTTTTTGACAAATAAAATGGCCTTGGGACTTTAAAGGTTTGAGCTAGCAACATGATATCAACAATGCTTTGCAATAATATATTTATAGTTTAAAATGAAACAAAATACCATTACATATTGAATGTGGGATCATTTCTAAAATATTCTTGTGCCTATTTCTAACAAATGCTAACAAAGATGTTGGAAAAGAGAGTCCAATGGACAAATTTCAAGTAATGTATTATTATTTTTAAGTGATATGTTGCCTCAATGCAAGAGTTGATCTTTTCATTTATGTTTCTATAGAAAACTTTGATGAGCTTAAACATATTTTTGAAAGCAACTTGTTGAAGTAGCAAAGTAGTTCATCATTACTGCCTCAATCCCACTAAAAAATTCCAAATTGGTTCAGGATTTGTACCACTAAACCACTTCATATATTGATTTTGATCATTGAGCAAGAAATTTAGAATTCAAATCACATGTGTATCCACTCCACCCTCTATTTCACATGGCTTTAACAATCAACAATCAAAATTGGTAAATGAAACCTTTTTAGTGGTACAATTTTTAAACCAATTTGGAGGTTCTTAGTGGGACTAAGGGAATATATCCGCTAACTCTAACCTTTTGTGAATGGTGAATATAGAGGTTGTCTATTTTATACCTCATATTTATAATTGGTTTTCTATTTTAGATAAAAAGAGACACTACTTCATTCTTGTCTTTTATGGTTTTGTCCATTTTGTACTTAAATGTTTTTTTTATTGCATTAAATGGATGTGATTCATAGTTAGAGCACCTTCTTTATCAAGAAACAAATATACCAATATATCATGACCAAAAAAATTTGTGTGTATAAAATCACATTCAATAATTGCAATAGTTAGTTTTGTTTTTTTAATCTAAAAAACCATCCAACACGGGTTTAGGATTCACTATGACATTTTTTGGAATTTTTCATTTACATTCATTGTTTGCATTGAAAAGTTGATTGCCACATAGACCACTAGAAGACTAGGTTCAAGTTTTTATTTTAGATATTATGAAATACCTCATTTTCCACAGTCTTAGGGCATCAACAATCCACTGGTCATAGGTACAATTTATTAGAAAAAACTCAAAATATTTTCAAATTTGCCCAATAAATTGGTCACCTTTTAGTTGCAAAAATCATTCTCAACAAACATTTAGTTTCCCGCTCGGGTTTCCAGTTCTACACTCTACACTCCATGCTCGCATACTAGCTTTGTTGGTTGATTGTGCATTGTACTTGAGCCTGTGCAGGTGTTGCAACTATTACGGAAGGCACTGACGGCCAAACAGATTGAAACCAAATGACCATGTTTTCAAAACTGAAAGTCAATTCTCCAATCTATTTCTATTTTGTAAGCAATGCATCCTGATCGCTTTCAACTGATTGCTTGAGATCGCAAAATGATAACTTAATAACTGTGAGTTTAAAGATTGTCTTAATGCAAAGAGCACTAACCTTTTGTGTCAAAGAATGTTATTTGGGGTTGTGCTTTTGTCCGATTAATAAATTCGTGGAACATATTTACAAACGTTGAAGTAGAATATAAAACTTTTAAACAAGAAATTTAAAGGAGCTCAACAATCATGCAGTCAACTTACCTTTGAAATGACCTTTCTCTGTCTCTTGATTAGGATTCAATGTGGAAAAAAAAATCTGCCGTTGGTAGAATTGCCAAGCATTTTCATTCCAGAGGATTGATCATTCACTTTCTTCAAAGGACAAGATTTAGAAATCGGAATGTGACAAAGCTGGGCTGCGGCAATGGATGGGTGTCAATTGCGATGGCAGGGCAATGGCAACCTTGAAAGGTATACTTACTTACTTAGCTTATTTTTGGCTGGAATACTGCCGTTATGGCTCTGCCATTCTGATTTTCTAGACTGAGGATTCTGTGAGGATACATGAAATAAAATAGATGATTGTGGGATTCATTTCAGGTCATTGGGCTTGATATTAATCCTAGCATAACATTCAAGAGCTGTGAGAGCAGCTGCCTTCCCTCTGACGGAATGATGTGGTATATTCCACACCCAACATCCAAAGGATGAAATGATGTGGAATATTCCACACCCAACATTAGCTAATAAGCCACGCGTCAATAATGTCAGACTTCTGCTCAGTGCCAAGGTCATGACTGCACAATCGGGTTACTGCGGTGGTAGGAGGTAGAACAAAATATACAAACAAATAATTATAAAGATAGATGGTCTGTCAAAACCCAAAGAATTCACTGAGTATTATACGAATGAAATCTAACCATTTGCCATCAATAACTTATCTTGATTTTTTTTCAAGAAAGAGAAGCTGTTTATGTATATATGGGGTGGTAGGAGGTAGAACAACCCATGTGGGATATGTAATTTAGAGTTTGTAATTTCTCAACCGCTCATAGTTAAGTCTAAAGTAGGAATTGTGTTAAAACTATAATTTCAGACCTCATTTAAGCATAGTAAAATAACTTTTTACAAAATACTTTGAACTTAAATAAGTTGGAGAATCAAGTTAAATTTCATCTCCAAAAATCCGTTTGAGATTTTAATCTTCCACTCAAAAGTTATAGACAAATTTCATAGAGGGGATTGAAAGGATTTTTTTTTGACATTTTCATACATCCTCTCTGAAATTTGTCCATAACTTTTGAGTGGAAGATCTAAATATAAAAAGGATTTTTGGAGATGAAACTTAGCTTGATTCCACAACTTTTTTTAGTTCAAATTCTTTTGAAAAAAGGTATTCCACTATGCCTAAATGAGGTCTGAAGTTATAATCTTAACACAATTCCCTACTTTAGACTTAATTATGAGCGGTTGAGAAATTACAAACTCTAAATTACATATCCCACATGGGTTGTTCTATCTACTACCACCCCAAGTGTACATAAAGAGCTTCTCTTTTCTACAAAAACTCAGAATAAGTTAATGATGGCAAATGGTTAGATTTCATCGATATAATACTCAAAAAATTCTTTGGATTTTGACAGACCATCTATCTCATAATTATTTGTTTGTATATTTTGTCCTAAAATTAGCCAAAAAAATAGATCGCACCATGAATGTACTGCCATTGTCTTCGTCCTGAAGCTTACATTAATAATATGTGGATGCATTTCGTGGATGAAGACTTCAGAGAGGCAAAGGCAGCCTCTCTGAAGGCTCTTGAATGTTACGAGGGCAATCAAGATGGCGTGGATTAACCTGTGTTTGAATGCACTCAACAATGATGGCTTCCCTATCCTGGACCATGAAGGCAAGAGTTGGCTGGATAGACTGGAATTTCATGTTTTGGACTTGCTCGGCTATTGCAGAGAGTAGAAGTTGACAATGAACCTCATTGTCGGGTTGTATACCACAAGTATTGTAGTTTTGTCATACTTGAGGGTATCCCGCGGGAGGATCTTTTTTAATAAATGAATAGCAACTGTTGTTCAATATTCACATTTTTTCCTCAAGTTGAGTGCTTCTATGCATTTAAAAAAATTTGAAATGTCAAGTTCTATGATACCTGAGTGATTTCTCTGTGTAGATCCTGAATCCAAATCCAAAGGCGATGTCCAAGCTCGTCAATGAGAATGCTAGTGAAGAGTTCTTGTATTCTCTGAGCAACTATTGTGGTCTTCAGGTTTGTATTATTGTGAACTCCATCTTCTTTACATTGCAAAAAAAACGAGTCATGATTGTATGCTTTCTTTTTAGTATGCAGAAAATCCCGACGCATAGGAACTGCGTTGTTGCAGTGTGACTTTCTGCTGTCTTGTATTCACATCTAGCGAGCTCAAATTCTAATTGCAAAGCTAAAAGAGCAAGCAAGGAGCAGTGACCAAGTAGCTTTATCATACATTAAAGTTATGTGAGTTCTCGATTGCAGGGTTGGGTTGAGGATCAATTTGGATTAGGTTTGATTGCAAGAGCCGCAAAGGAGGGCATTTCAATCATCAGACCTACTAGGAGTCTCACTTTCATTATCAAAAAAAGACCTATCTAAGCTGTGACAGAGTAGGTACTTAGCTAACGTGTATTTCACAGCAACAAACTTTAGCAAACTAGTGAACTAGGTTGGTTTTCACCTAAATATTTTAGCATTATTCCTCTGTTTCTTCAGTTTTTTTGCACTAAGACTTTGTTTGCCTTCAAGCGCAATCTTCATGGCCTTGTGGCATGTGCTGATTGAAGGTCAATAGGAGTGTTGGATACATTGAGCAATACACATTAAAAATAATCATTTTGAATGATGTTGCAAAAATCAAGCCTTTGCATTGAAGACCGCGTTCATTGCATTCATCTGCATTGAACATGGCATTTGAAAGAGATGTCATGAAGGTCAAAGAGATTGTTGATGGAAGAATGAAATTCTTGCAGCAATTTAGAAAACTGGGTTTTCTGCAAAGACAAAAATAAAGCTTGGCTCATCAGAGTTTTTAATACAATTACTTGCAGGTAGTCACCTTGAAAATTAATACAACAACTCTTCTTCCCGAAGAAATCAAAATCAAGAAATACAAGAGATTTGAATGTAGCAGTTAATTCTTGTTTTGGATGGACTTGTTCTGCTTTAGTCATAAATACCAAGAATGACTTAGACATGGTGACAACTTATAGCAAAGTTTGTGTTGTAGAATGCTAGTCATTATTGTTCAGTCGCCCTTTATACTATATTAGGTGCAATTACCTAAAGACTTATAAAGCATCCACAACCACAAACTCACACCTTTAGTCACTAGTGGTGACAAGAATAACAACAGTGTTATAGAATAGTAGAAAAACTGAGCTTTTTATTGTAGGTACTTGTGAAGAATTGAAGCTAACAAGTTCTTTGTTTCAGTCTTGACTTACTAAAAGAGACGTTTCAAAGCACTAAGCATGACATTCTCAGATCCAATACGTGAGAAAGTTTATGATTTTCAGACACTAACAGGAAATACACCAGACATCATGACACCTACAAAACTAAATTCACTTCTTCCAGCTTTATGTCTAAAACTCATATGCATGTGCAAGCCCTTTTTTCTTTCTATCGTGGGACTAGATTGCACCATTTCAAAATAAATGTCTACATTTTGCCAAATAAAAATAATTTTTTTTCACCAATTTTTTTCCATTTCTATTAAAAATGTGGATAAAATTATCAAATTTCAATAAATAAAAAAAGTACTTCTTGGTCCAAAAGATGGATGAATGTAGAAATACAATGCTTCACCAAATTTTAAATGATCTCCATGTTGATACTTTTTCAAAAAGTAAAAATAAAGATTGCCTTGTGCATGTCTAAGGATGGTTACCATTGTTGGTGTCTCAATAATTCTTTAAGAAAATCCAAAATCACATGCATTCACAAGTTATATTTCTAGATTTTACAACAAAACTATGCATCTTAAAATTTAATTGGCGAGCATGAAATAGTTAAAAGTTAAACTACAACAATTGACTAAAACCTAAAAAAATGCAAATTTGATTTAAAAGATTTTTGCGGATTAAATTAGAGCCTCTTTACAATCTAAACAAATTTTAGAGACTTCAAGAACTAGGACAAGATCAAATGGTTGAGAAAGTGAAACAATAATTAATTTGTCTACATTTGTCCCCAATACAAGAGTTTGATGGTGAGTCTTTAGAGCTTCTCCAAAACTTACAAATGAACTAATTACAAGTTTACAACTAGTGTACCATGTACCGTTGCCGCAATCAAAATAAAATTAATAGTAGTTTTTAAACTTTTTAGTTAATAAAAAAATTGATTCCGGTTGTTGCATTCGAAGCAAAACGTTGCAAAGGCCATGGCATTGGTAGCTGTGGGAGTTAGGAAATGTTGACATTAAAGAATGAACATTGAGAAAACCTCAAATGTTTGATGAGGAGCAAAAAGATGGGAAGGCTATGACAACTATCAAAATTGTAGCAATAGCAGAGCATTTTGATAAGAATTGTGACTGTGAGCTTAAATAGAAGATGGAGGTGAAGATGAACTTGTCTTGCAACAATTATGAAGAGAAAGTGTCATAAGCGATATAAGGAATACACGTTTAGTAAAATGTTCAGATTTCTTAGTTGATATGTAGTGATGGATATAAAACTTTGTCCTAAAACTTCAAAAAGGCATAACATTTATAGTGTGCCTTTTGAATTAATTTTTTTAATTGACATTTTGTAGTGCTCATATGTTTTCATTTATTGATAATATTTATTTATTTATTTAATTGAGCACACATGCAAATTTAGTACATGGTTATAGGTTATAGGCTTTGTCCTTTAGGATTTTATTCCATGACATTTGGAGGACGCACTTGTCTCCAAATTGAGTGACCTTGACCTTGCACAACTTGTATTGTAAAAATTACTTTTTAATACTCACTCCTTAAAACCACAAGGTTCACATAAAATAAGCTTAGACTTAAAATTTAGAAACCCACAAAAACCTACTCAATAGCAAAGAAAAGTTTACAACAACAAGCTGCCAGATTCCAAAAGAATCCTTACAAAACAACAAATGATGCTTTCAAGGACTAATATTTGACTCAAGGTCTCCATCAATATCTACCTATCTACCTATCTATCTCAATTTAGATATTTGGTTAAAAAGTTTAAGGCTCATGAGATGTAGAACATTTTGTGAATCAAAAAGATCTATAGACATTAAGCATTCAATACAAATAGCCTAAAGTTAGTTCACATTGATGCACTTGTATAGTTATTTTCAGTGTTTTAGAAATAAAGACTACTAATAAAAATAAATAAGTCTTTATAATAGATTCAATTTATTTTCCATATATGATTTTGTTGGTGATTTTGTGGGATCCACATGTTTTGCATCTTGCATTCAAATGTGATACAATTGAATTAGATACAATAACTACATTGCAAACATTAGGAAAAAATGGCTACAACATGACAAAAGAACTTTTTTGTAAAGATTCTAAACTTAAATATTTAAGTTCAAATATTATTTAAAATATTTAAAGAATTATGTTTTCAGTAAACCCTTTTGTACCAATTCACACCTTTAATTTTAATTTAATTTTAATTTTTAGAATGACTTCCGTTTTACTTTTATTTTTATTTTGACCTTATTTTCATCATTTTATTACACTTTTGAGTGATTTTTTTCTATAATTTTACACCCTCGCTTATCAATTTGTATACCACCTTGCTCTCAATATTATAGTCATCATCAAGGACTTACATCTGAAGTACTCACTGTCCCAACACTATTGTATCTTCATTCATGTCAACTTTATACTTTCTTTCTACCAGTACCAAGCTATGATGCAATCTATCTGCTTGTTTTGGCGTGTTTGATGTCTTAACAATATTACTCTAATTTCTAAGAATAATATCCATCTGAACATATTACAAGAACAAGTTCTTTGTTGTAGAAGTATAATATTATGTATTACAAAAGAAAAGAAAACACAACAATATTACTTATGAATTAAAAACTTATAATGTTTGATCATGAGGGTGATGAAATTGTGAAAGTGAATTGAAGTGTATGACTCCTCTTTTTACATGTCAAACCTATCATTGAGGTCATTAAAACAATATGAGGTTAGAGGACTTGACATGTATAACAACAATCAATTTACAGCTTCTCAAAATCTATTATACAATTTGTGAATTTTTATCCAAGATTTTGTGTATTCAATGTGATTTTGTACATGATTCTTAGGGGCCCACTTGACTTGTTTAAAATATAATAATGTTGTACCAACATGTGCCTTTATATTATTGTCAATCCCCAACATTTTTTTACTTTAATAATTTTTTTTATTAACTCTTATTGCAATCCTTTGTAAATAATTTGTCAACAAGTACCCTTGGGCTTGCAATTTTTAAAAAAAGATTTTCAAAAAGGTTTAAATAATTTTTTTGTAAATTAAATTTTTGAATACAACTCTAAAGACTCAAAATGCAATTGCAAAGTTCAATTTTTCTTTTCCATTTTTTGTATTATATATATGCATATTTTTTTATTACTTTAAAAAAAATTGCAACAAGAGCTTAGACTTTGTAGAGACCTAGTTGACATTAGCAATGTCCCTATAGAGACTACCTTGCAGTTGTTTGCAAAAGAGTATTTGCTTTGTTTTGTTTTCTTAAATTTTGAGTAGAATTGCAGCTATACTTGGGGCCCCTTTGAAACCTTGTCGGCACCAACGGTATTCCAAGGGATCTCTGAGTGCAGCTGAAAAATAAATAAATAAATAAAAGTTTTATTTATTTATTTAATTATAAATAAATAAAAATTGCAGCTATATCTAAGCCCTTCTAAGACTACCGTCAGTAACGACACTATTCCCATGGGACCCTAGGTGTACTTGTTGTTTTCCAAAAAGTGTTTCTAAAAATTATTTTTCAAGATTATTTAGTTGTTTTCGTAAAATACTATATAACATTTAGAGACTTGAGGTGTAACTATTGTTCTTTCTTTCTTTTTTGAAATAAACAGTGAGATTTTGAAAAAAATAAGAATACAATTGAGTCTAATTTTCTAAGAAGGATCACTAGATTGAAGGTAAGAAGAAATAATTTTCGCCTAGAGGTGTAAAGTCCGCCACTATAGAATACCCTATTTGAATACAAAGTATTGCTAATTTCAGTTTGTGTGAAGGCATGATGGTCATCACCACACTCATCAGTGAAGCTAAAAATATAAATTTTCCTAGCCATTCTTGCATAAATTGTGTTCCTTTAAGCAAAGAGGGAGATTCTAATGGAGTTGATAGTTTTACCAATGATGAATGATTTGCATCGCACCAAATTTGCCTTAAGATAGTAATCTTTAGAAGGTCCTAAGTTGCATTTAGGGCATGAATACAAGGAAAATATGTACCAACATTGTCACACTTTCTAAGAGGAATGTCAATGAAAGGTTCCCCTTAGGAGAGTGTAAGTATTATTTTGAAGTAAATAAATAAAATTTAAAACCAACTATTGTTTATGGAGGTTGTAGTTTTTGTCAAGGACTCATAAGGATGATGTCATTTTCAACAATTATCCTATATTAAAGGCCTAGTTATAGTTAAAGCTATAGTTGCAACTTTCAGAAATAGATGTAATTTTTTTTAATGATTTTAATTTTTTCAATTTTATTTATAGGACTATGGGCCCTTTAAAAGTCCTATTGGTATCGATAATCTCTCCACAATCCTAGATTCCTACAACAAATTTTTAAAATTTGATATTTTTATTTTTGTTTTTTGGACAAGAATATTGAAGGATTCCAAGCCTTGTAGGGACCTTGGTCAATATTGTCAAGTATTTTTGAAGATTGTGTTCTAAGAACAATTTATCTTTGAATAAATTTTATATTTTAAAAATTTGTTCTTGGAAAATGTTGTTGGTTTCAAGTCTCATAGTGCATTATTTGGCACTTGCAACATTAGTATTCAAAGATAAAGTATATTGGTTTTTGAAATTTTTGTGTTGCAATGCCATGTCTCTTTTGTATACCTTTTTGAACCAATAGAATCCTTACAAACGATTGCAATATTTTTTCCAATATATATATATATATATGTATATAAATTTATTTTTCCTATTTTGCAGTCTCCCAAAGTAGCTTGTCAATATGGACACTTTCCCTTCTTTGAAAGGTTGAAGATGGGCAATTTTATTTTAATTTTAATTATTTAATACATATGAACGAATTTTTGTTGTCTCTAGTACAAGTTAAAGTAAGACTCTAGAGTGCCAAAAAGAAAAAAGATTTTATAAAGAAGATGTAAAAAAAGTGATTGTTTTACATTTTTTTGAGTTTTGGGGATTCTCCAATAATAACTAGGAATGTTGATAGGTATTATATTGCTACAATATTGCTACAATGCTTTAGAAGTGTTATTTTAGAGAATTGTATTTTTGTTTTATAAAAATATGATATCTTTGTGGCCCAAAAAATACATTTTGGTGCCAACAAGTATTCATCTGGAGTTAAATAGATGAAACAATTACTTTCTATTAGATGGTATTTTTTAATATTACTTTTTAGTATTAGATGAATGTTTAGTTTTTTTGAAACAATGTTTATATCTATGAAACATATGGAAGATGTTGACTACCCCAAAGTCTTGAAAGAGGTAAGGATGATGCCAAAAATTTCATCATTATCAATGGTTTTTACCTCAACCTTGCTAACTAAGCCAACATTGATTAATTCTTTTCATGGCCTTTGGTGTATTTTGATGAATATAGATGGTTTGTTTAGAAACTTAAAAAGGTATTTAAAAGTTAAAAAAACTTAGAAGAACTTATAAAGTAAAATAAATGGTAAATCAAATTGAGGTCAAACTATAAAAAAAATTTGACCATGATAACCAAATGTAATCCATTTGAAAATTGAAGGCACTGTAAAAAGTTAGAAATGATTGACTTTTATGTATCTCATTAAAATATTAAAGTTATCATATATACTAACAAATATTCAACAAGCATAAGTTGGATCAATATGAATAATTGACTTGTCAATTGACCTTACATAATTTCAAAACAAAAACTTGATTGAACAGTGTATTTAGATGTTTTATACTTGTAAGATTGATAACATTCTCTAAAATACAGTTAAAATGTTTTTTATCATGCAATAAAATTAAAATTGAGAACATGACAAGGAACATGATTATTTTTTTTTCTTGAATTAAGTGACTGGATGGATTTCAATGTGAGCCTTCTCAAACCTAATTGAGCCTAATGATACCAAGTAAGCCTCAACAACTATGGTAAGTCCAATTGAAGTGATGTAGGTCTAGTTGATTGAAATATTAGCCTATGTAAGTCTTTATAGTTTGAGGTGGGTCAGAGTTATCTAAATTCAAGCATATCCAATTGTGTCAAAGTCAGACGTCTAAGTTCATCCATTCCATCTAAAATCTTTTTAATCCAACATATGCATTGAAACTTAAACAAATGCCAAAGACCTTGAAAAAACTTGCCAAAACTTCTTGAATCTCATCCTACTCCATTCAAAGTCTATCTAAAATCAAGAAACATATATTAAGTAGCTAGCTACATGATATCAACAATACTTTGCAATAATATATTTATAGTTTAAAATGAAACAAAACACCAATACATATTGAATGTGGGATCATTTCTAAAATGTTCTTGTGCCTATTTTTAACAAATGCTAACAAAGATGTTGGAAAAGAGAGTCCAATGGACAAATTTCAAGTAATGTATTATTATTTTAAAGTGATATGTTGCCTCAATGCAAGAGTTGATCTTTTCATTTATGTTTCTATAGAAAACTTTGATGAGCTTAAACATATTTTTGAAAGCAACTTGTTGAAGTAGCAAAGTAGTTCATCATTACTGCCTCAATCCCACTAAAAAATTCCAAATTGGTTCAGGATTTGTACCACTAAACCACTTCATATATTGATTTTGATCATTGAGCAAGAAATTTAGAATTCAAATCACATGTGTATCCACTCCACCCTCTATTTCACATGGCTTTAACAATCAACAATCAAAATTGGTAAATGAAACCTTTTTAGTGGTACAATTTTTAAACCAATTTGGAGGTTCTTAGTGGGACTAAGGGAATATATCCGCTAACTCTAATTTTTTGTGAATGGTGAATATAGAGGTTGTCCATTTTATACCTCATATTTATAATTGGTTTTCTATTTTAGATTAGAAAAGACCCTAATTTATTCTTGTCCTTTATGGTTTTGTCCATTTTGTGCTTAAATGTATTTTTTATTGCATTAAGTGGATGTGATTCATAGTTAGAGCACCTTCTTTATCAAGAAACAAATATACCAATATATCATGACAAAAATAAATTGTGTGTATAAATAATTGCAATCGTTAGTTTTGTTTTTTTAATCTAAAAAACCATCCAACATGGGCTTAGGGTTCATTGTGACATTTCTCAAAAAAATTCATTTACATTCATTGTTTGCATTGAAAAGTTGATTGCCACATAGAACACTAGAAGACTAGGTTCAAGTTTTTACTTTAGATATTTATGAAATAACTTATTTTCCACGGTCTTAGGACATCAACAATCCATGATCATAGATAAAATTCATTTGTGAAATTAGAAAAATTTCAAAATATTTTCAAGTTTGCCCAAAAAAATGGTCACCTTTTAGTTGCAAAAATCATTTTCAACTAACATTTAGTTTCCTGCTTGCAAGCTCTATGCTCTACGCTCCACACTCGCATACTAGCTTTGTTGAAATGTACATTGTTTGGACATTGCTGAAGGGTATGAAAAAGCAACATGTATACATAGTGTACATTTGAGGATGTGGGTGGTTTTAGAGCTTGTGCAATTTTAGAGTGTGTTTTCTTAGATTATTTATTCCAAGTTTGAAATTACACGAGAGAAAACTTTAATGCTCCAATTGAGAGCTTCCAAATGAAGAGAAAATTTGCCTATATTCTTTTAGAAATGGACAATTGTTCAAATTAAAAATGTTCAAATTAGAAAGGCAAGGTTCAATTCTACCTCTTTTCATATCCTATCGATTTGAACCGGTTGCAATCTAGTACAGTAGCTCTATTTGACTATGTATTGGAAATTAGTACAATTTGCCTTAGTCTAGTGAAAATAGGTTAATATTACTACCACATTCTCACTTGGGAAGTCAATTAGATTAAGAATTGAAAAATAAATTTGTTTACACAGCTGTAACTAGAAATTAAAATACATTGAATATAATGGTGAGATTGTACCAACAATGAAATTTAAACCATTTCAAGTTTTTCTTATTGAAAAAATTACAAAATTCAGCTTGATGTAAAATGTATCAAATCCATCATTTGTCCCTAAAGCGGCTTCCACTGTAGAACCGAGAATATACTTCATAACTTTCAGTTCCCTTATTTTAATAAACTAAAGTATATCTTTCCTAATAGACAAAAGATCTATTTAATAAAAAAAAAATTATATATATATATATAAATTATTGGTCCTTCTTGACTCTTTTAGCTCTCACTAGCATTATTATAGGTTTGGGTCACCGATGACAATAAAAAAATTAATTCAGAAACCTTTTTTATTTTTTATCTTGAAAAAAAATTATGGAAATGATACCTCGAATGAAGATTATATGAGCCAGTACACTTCTCTCGTGCCCCTGAGAGGACACTTGGGGTTTCACGATTTATCTTGTATGGACTTTAAGCTAGTCCGACTATTTTTGATTGTGAAGATGTATTATAAATTGCAACTTTATAATAATTTTATAATGACCGCTCTAAAGTAGAAGTCATACAATGTAATGTACAGAGCATATACATATGATTAGAACATTTGCTACAAGTCATACAATGTGATGCATAGAGCATAATCTTATTATTAGACCATTTGCTACAACAACCAATGTTTTCCAATAACATTTGACCTCAAAAATTAAAAGGCCCTTCTAAAATAAATTCTAGGTTGCATACTACTAATTTTCAAGATTTTGCGCATTTTAAATTTAAAAATATTTAGTCAATCATATAGTGATGTTTTAATATTTTCATTTCACTTATGTATTCAAGTTGTTCTTTCAAGATCATGTCTTAATTGAAAATGTCAGTTTCGAAGGTTGAACATATTGTTGCCCCTTGAAGTGTAGAACATTTCATTTTAAATTTTTCTTAAATGTATATCATACAAAGATAAGAAAATTAATACAAGAATTTGCAAACATTTTGATGCATGAAGGGAAAAAAAATGATGTTCTTTAAAAATGTTATTGCTCATCCATATTTAAAATATTTAAATTTCCATCATGTTGTATTAAAGGCTACCACAATTACAATCTTTATGGATGCCTATATATACACTACTACTTATAGAAGGCATGCCAACAAATTCTGTGCTTCATTGTAAGCCCCAACTAAAAAATAAAAAATAGTTGCTTCATTGAAGCATCTATGAAAGAATTTTTCCCAAGACTCCAAAGGATCTACCCTTTCTTTGTCATTTTCAAAGTTGATCAGCATTTTACCTCACTCCCAAGTAACTTCATAAAAGTTTCTTGTAGTGGGGTCATTGCAAGAAACACCTTGCGATTTTTGTAGCATTTTGCACAATACTCATTTTATTTTCTGGGAGTATTTTATTATTAGAAAAAAAAATTTGAAAAATATTAAACAAAATGTTAAATGTATACACCTTTAGGAAGAAGGTGTCCTAGGAAGGAAAATCACAAAAAAATCTTTAAGTAGGAGAAACAGAAAAGTACAAAATCTCATGAAAATAGGTACTTTCACTGTAGTTTTACATTTAAATTTTTTTTGAGTAGAAAACCCAATTTTTTTAAAACTAAAAATTGGAAATTGAGGAACACTTCATCATGAAGAGATTCCACCAAAAAAATAATCTTGAAACCATCTTCAATGTTCAAAATTGTGCGCACAAAAGAGCCCTCTTTGCATGAACGTAAAGGGCATAAAATAAAATATTTTTAAATATCCTTTGGTAGAAAAATGACTTCCCACTATGGCAATAAACCATATATATTTCATCTTTAGATCATTAATTTTGATTACTCTCTAGTACTACCCCCCACCCCACCCCACCCCTAAATTATAAAATGTGACAAATTAGCTAAATTTAAATTTTTAATATCAAATGATTTTTTATAATTTTTGAAAAATAATAAATTTTATTTCTTTTAAGTTAAACATCTCTAATAAAAATTTCAAGTTAACTAAATTCATGCTTCAAAAGTTATAGTGGATGACAACTCCGTCATTCCAATTGTGATGCAAAATAGTATTGGTCTTTCTTGCAATCACCTGGTGAAAGTGAAAGTGAAATTGTGAAACCAATAGACTTCCATTGACATGTGCAAGCTATTTGCAACATCCATCACTATTTTGGCCCTTGCTAACTTTTTGTCTTGGACGTCCTACTATCTGCAAGAATATGCCACATTTTGTCTTATGTCACAAAAAACGTGGGTTTCATCTAGTAATCACACATGTCTACATTAAAGAAGCAAACAGTGCAACCTTACATCGACTTTAAATTGTTTTTCCTACCTCTAACTAGTAGCAACCACATGTTGAAGGACTTACTGAAACAACATGGAAGCAAATAGCTAGAGATGTTGAAACAAAATGCTTTGAATTACAAGCAAGGACGAAAAAAGGACTCCCTCTATCACACTAAAAATCTCCAAATCAAGCACAATTTGAGTCCCTGTAAAGCTTTATTTACTCATTTTAACCGTTGAATAAGCGTTGGTTGTATTGAATGACCTTGTGGGAGTAAGTAGCAAGAAATTAAGGAGCATTCTTTTCTAAGCAAGCTTCGCCTTGCCTATATGAGGCACCCTGTACTTATTGCTTTCTCAAACAATAGTATTAATGATGAATTTAGTGACCACTTGGACGCTTTGTAGATTTGTTCATGAAAGGGCTAGGTTTCCTTATTGCAATATCTAGATTGGGAGCATATATTTCTACAATCCCATTGTTTCTATCAACCTTTAAATCATCAAGAATGACGAGCTGGTAACATTGACAAACAATGTTCAAATTTGATACTTTCCCCAAAGATTTTGGATGCCTGAACGACAATGCTTAAGTTGGAGATTTTGCATAGATCTAGGGGATGGATTACTAGTTCTTGAATATATGTATCACTGGCATAAAGACTTAAACTATAGTTAATCCCTCACGAGAAAGGTTTTTTGAGATTTTTTGAGGTTTTTTGAGTTTTTTAGTAGGTCAAAGGGAGGAAAAATCAAAGAAAGGCAAAAACAATGCAATATACAAAAAGACAAGATAAAAGAACAATAAGAGATTGCACAATTAGTACGAAGAATTCAAGTGCAAGGGCTAGGACAATAAGCTTCCCAAGTTGTTGAAGTTAAGGAGGTGTCTTCGACCAAATCTCTAACATGTTCAATATTGAGGCGATGTCTAGTGCCAATGCCACACTTCTTAATGACATTTACCTCTTTAAGCTTCCTCAAGTGCTTTTGTGGCACATCGCTTCTAATGACACCAAGGGTCACAATCTTATAACACTGCACATGCCACACACTTATAGTGTTAGGTTCCAACATTAATCATGGATTCTTCATTTTCCATGATTTCCATTACTTAACTCCTACAAGGCACCATCTATGTCATTTGATGACATGGGGCAAAAGTTCCATTGATGACCAAACGCATAATGGTGGTACTACTTTCCATTGGCACTAATTATCCTTGAATAATATCCAACTCCTTCCTACACCCAAACATTCTAACTTCAAGACTCAATAGCTGAGACTCAACTTTATAGTTTAGTATGGAGTGGGACACCATCCAACTAATATCAAGGAATGTGCAAAAGCACTCTAAAGAATAACATGAAGGTGCCAGTGAGGCTCCATCACGAATCTCACCACCCAAGGTCACTATAGCTCACCATGACACCATTCAGGAGGGAGGAAGGAGGGAGGAAGAAGACTACTCGTCTGCACTTCCTCATAACACTTTCTGAAGGCTTCATCACACCCCACCTTTGTATGAATCTCTAAGACATTCAAGACACATTCTTTTCTTAGAACACCATCCAATTTCTATACCTTAGCCTCAAAATCAAGCTCTAAAGCCTTATAATTTTCCCATAAAAATAACTTTTAGTTCAAGACTTCAAATCCAAAGTTCAATCCCATTTTCAAGATCCAGTATTTTTCTAGATTTTGGACTATTTACTTTCTTAAATGCTACAATTATTGAACAAGTTATGGCCCTCCAAAGGTTTGAGTCCCCTTGAGTTGTAGTTCAATGGAACTATACTTTGGGCTTTGGTTGCCTATAACTTCGAGTTTATAGCTATTCTCTTTGCAAACCTTAACATTTTGAAATCCTTGTCTCATAGCTTTTATCTAATATGTGCATGATCTATTTAAACAAAAGATTCCTTTCGGACCCCTCTCCCATGTCCCCCACTCACAACTTAAATCCTTGCATTCTTTGGATCCATATATGCGTGCTCTCACAAGATTTCCAAAAATGTAAGACTTGCTACTTGTCCCCACATTGATATCTTTTTCCATCAACAAGCAAGTTGGACCTAACTAAAGATATTATAGAGATTCTATATAAAAATACATGAAGAGACACAAGACTATCAAAAAGTGTATAGAAAAATCACATTCTTGGGACATTTGTAAGGGAGATTGCTTACCATAGAATTCTTATAGTAAGAATAAGTACTCAAGTATAGAAGGTTGCATCAAGAGTGTAAATTTAGATTATAAAATCAAGATGTATACCTATCCAATGGCTCGTCCAATTGTTGGTTTCTAGTGTTATTTCAATCTACAAAGGAATCTTGTTTAATACATAACATATTGCTCAATTTTTGAAGATGGAATGAATGTCTTTTAAATTGCCATCAATGAGGTGTTTGGAGAGTCATGGTTTCATTTATCTTAACCATTCCATGTTATTTTGTTTTAATTTAAAACACTCAAATCACTTATCTTTATACACTCTAATTGATCCTTATTTTTTGGCACAATCAAACCTATTTCCCTACATTGACATCTTTTTCCATCAACTAGCAAGATGGATCTAATTAATGGTGTTATAATAATTCTATAGAAAATTAAATAAAGAGACATAAGACCATCAAGAAGTGTATGGAAAAGTCATAGTCATAGAATGAAGATTGCTTACCGTTGATTTCATGTAGTAAGACTAAGTGCTCAAATATAGAAGGTTGCATTGTAAGTGTAAACTTAGCTTATGAAATCAAGATGTACACTTAACCAATGGTGGTTCTAGTGCCATTTCAATCAACAAAAGAATCTTTTGGGGTTTCATTTTGATTGTCACTAAAGATCTTTTTAGTTCTTCATGGAAGGCAATACAAAAATTTAAGTTGAAAACTTAGATTTTAAAAAGAAAAAGAAAAAAGTCACCCGTGCAAGCAATTTGTCAACAAATGTGGACCGCAAGTTTTATAGTTGTAAGAAATAGATAATATTATTTTTATATCACAAGCTTTTATCTATTGCTTTGTATAATTGTATTTGACAGCCTTAATGAGGCTCCATTTGTATACTAATGTCCAAATGTTTAACTTCCACCAAAAAAAACAAGTTGCTAAAAAATAGGACCACTTAGAGTGTATCAAGGTAAGTGATGTAAGTATTCTAGACAAAAACAAAATAACATGGAATGATTGAAATAAAGTGAACCACGAATTTCCAAATACTTTATGGATTGAAATGAATAAGAAATGCATTCCATCTTTGAAAATTAAGCAATACATTATTTATCAAGCAATATTCTTTTATAGATTGAGATGGCACTAGAAACCACCATTGGATAGGTATACATCTTGATTCCATAAGCTAAGTTTACACTCCCAATGCAACCTTCTATACTTAAGCACTTAGTCTTACTGTAGGAAATCAACAGTAAGCAATCTTCCTCTTAGAATTGTGATTCTTCTATACACTTCTTGACGCTATTATGTCTTTTCATTTAATTTTATATAGAATCACTATAACATCACTAATTGGGTCCAACTTGCTA